>LNAC01000049.1:3209935-3224802 GCA_002007465.1 Ailurus styani | reverse complement strand
GGGGGCAGAGGGGCCTGGGGTGGGGGGCCTGGCCGAAGGGCAGACTTCCTCCTGGTCAGCCTGCACAGAATCTGTCCCTGGGGCTCAACACTCCGCGGGCCCCGGCCCAGCCAGAAGGCAGTGACGTTCCCAAGCCGAGGAGAGCTGGGGCTAGCCCGAGATGGCTCCGGAGACGTGGTTCAAGGTACCCTCTCTCCAGCCCTCTGATTAATCAGGGACGGCGAGGGGGTCCCAGAGTGCTGGCGGCCTGACCCGAGCAGCTCTCGTACTCTTGCTGACCTCCTTTTTTTTTTTTAAAAAAAGGGGGTTCCTCGGGTGATAATATGTCAACGTTGGCTCATAAAATGCACCCCTTCAGTGGGGGGTGTTGATAACGAGGGGGGCAGTGCAGGTGCGGGGACAGGGGGACGTGGGGAACCGCACCCTCCTCGCACTTCTGCTGTCAACCAAAAACTGCTGTAAAGAAAAATATAAAGTCTTGGGGAGCCTGGGTGACTCAGTCAGTTAAAGGTCTGCCTTTGGCTCAGGTCATGATCCCAGGGTCCTGGGATCAAGCCCCACATCAGGCTCCCTGCTCTGCGGGGAAGCCTGCTTCTCCCTCTCCCACTCCCCCTGCTGGTGTTCCCCGTCTTGCTTTCTCTCTCTGTCAAATAAATAAATAAAATCTTAAAAAAAAAAAAAAAGTCTTAACAGAAAAAAAAAAAAAGAGAGGGAGTCTGAGTCTCAAAGCCTTGGCAGGCAAAAGTGACTCAAATTTAATGTTTTAGTTTTAACTGCATTAATATTTATGGTAATCTTCATTCCTGGCAAATCGAATTCATTTACAATATGATATAAAGACTCCTTTCTAAAAAGATTCAAATCTAAAAGTTAATTTGAAGAAAAATCATTGGGGGTCCTGGGTGGCTCAGTCGGTTAAGCATCTGCCTGTGGCTCAGGTAGTGATCCTGGAGTCCCTGGATCGAGCCCCACATCAGGGTCCTGCTCAGCGGGGAGTCTGCTTCTCCCCTTCCTCTGCTCCCCCCCACCCCCACTCGTGTTCTCTCTCTCAAATAAATAAAATTTAAAAAAAGAAAAATAGTTAACTAAATAAAATTATAGGTGGTAGAGGGTATATAACAATATTGCTAAGACAGTACAAGGGTGACCAAAGACTGGGGAACTGGGTCTTGTTCAACTGTTTCTTGTTTACAGGAGTTAAAGTTAGAGTTACACTTAAAAATGGTTAAGGTAGGGGCGCCTGGGTGGCTCAGTGGGTTAAAGCTTCTGCCTTCGGCTCAGGTCATGATCTCAGGGTCCTGGGATCCAGCCCCGCAGCAAGCCCCGCAGCAAGTCCCGCAGCAAGCCCCGCATCGGGCTCCCTGCTTGGCAGGGAGCCTGCTTCCCCCTCTCTCTCTGCCTGCCTCTCTGCCTACTTGTGATCTCTCTCTCTCTCTGTCAAATAAATAAATAAAATCTTTAAAAAAATAGTTAAGGTGGTGAATTTTATGTTATGTGTATCTTACAAAAATGCACATTTTTAAAATGCATTTTTTAATTAAAAAAAAGAGGCCCAGAGAGGTTATGTAACTAGTCCAAGGTCACACAGCCCAATAGTACCAGCGGCAGGAGCAACTCCAGGTGTTAGTCCAGTGTTTGTTATTAAGTGATAGATGTTGTGGACCCACTCTGGGCAATAAAGGTGATGCTGACCCGGCCCTCCCCGCCCCTCATCTCCACAGTCCCCTGCCCCTCACCGTCACAGGCAGGGCAGCAGTCACCCCTGGCAGGAAAGGGGCACTGGGCAGGCGCACAGGCCCTGGGTTCGCAGCTGACGCTGCCCTCCCAGCAGAGGCAGACGTGGCAGGTGGCGCTGGGCGAGGGGAAACGCTCCCCGCTGGCAAACTCCTTCCCCTGGTACAGGCAGCCTGGGCGGGGGGCAGGCGAGGAGGGCAGGAGCAGGGGAGGGGGCCGTCTGCCAGGCCCACAGCCTCCCAGGCTCTGCGGAATGGGCACCGCCCCCCCCCATTCGCAGTGAGAACCCTGACGTGGGAGGGGTGGGTTTGGAGGGAGGGGGATACTGGGACGGCTCAGCGTCGGGGACTGGAGAAAAGGGGACACGGACTAAGAGGGCGCCAGGTAGGGCGAGGCGCTGGGGCAGAGTCGGAAGGAGCAGGGGGCGCGCCCGGGCGTTACCGTCGCAGGAAGGGCAGCAGGGCCCCTGGCGCGGGTGGGCGCAGGGCGCAGGCGGGCAGGGCAGCCGCTGGCAGGACGCGGAGCCGTCGAGGCAGAGGCAGCGGCGGCAGGGGTCGTCGGGCAGGGCGAAATGCTCCAGGTGGCGGGCCGGGACCCCGGCCCCCGGCCGCGGGCAGCCCGAGGCGGCGGCTGCGGCGAGAGAAGAGCGCGGGTCAGGGCTCCAGGGAGGCGCTGCGGGGGCTCCCCGCTCTCTCCCGGCGCGGACCTGCCCGAGGGCTGCGCCTCCTACCGGGGCACTGCGGGCAGCACTCTTCGGGCAGCAGGACCGGCTCCGCACAGGGCAGCGGCGGGCAGCGGCGGGCCAGGCACTGCACGCTGCCGCCCTGCAACAGGGGGACCGCGCCAGGCCCGCTTAGCGGCGGGGCGCCGAGGAGATCCCGCTCCTTCCGACGACGGCCACCCTGGAGGACCCCTGCCGGTCTCCCAAGTCCCGGCCCTCCTCCCCCGACGCCTCCTCCCACGGGGGCGGCCTCACCAGACAGCGACACTGCCGGCAGGGGTCGGAGGGGTGAGGGAAGTCGGCTCCGTTGGGGTACTCTTTCCCTCCAAAGGCACAGCCTGGGGGATGGGGCAGCTATGGTCGCGGGAGGGACCAGGCTCCTCGGTGGGGGGGTGCCGCCCTTCCAGCCCATAGACGGGACCAAACCATCCCAGGAGACCACCCCCTTCCCTGTCCCATCCACCTCACCGTTGCAGTCGCTCTGGCAGCAGGGACCAGGCAGCGGGTGGGCACAGGGGGCCCTGGGGCAGGCCCGAGGCTGGCAACGGGCATGGCCTTCCTGACACTGGCACTCCTGGCAGGGGTCTCGGGGGTGGGAGAAGCTCTCTCCATCCACAAATACTTGTTCCTCCAGGATGCAGTCTGAGCACGGGGGCAGGGGCAGGAGTGGGGGCAAGGCCTGAGGGTTCCAGGGCTGGGCTGGCAGCCCATCCAGCCTTGGAGTCCAGAGCCGCTGAGGAATGTCCACGAGGAAGCCCGGTGGAGAGAGTGGAGGAGGGGTCCGGGGAGGCGGGCTTGGCATCTCTCTGAGCACATGCCACACATGCGTGCACGCGCATGTGTATGTGTGTATTTGAGCCCATTTACCTGCCTCTGAAGGGGAAGAGCCAGGGAGCTCATGTGTGCAGGCACGTGTGTTTGGGACACCCTCCCTGGCACAGACTCTCCACCAGGGCAGGATCCAGGTCACATGGCATGCCAGCACCCAGGCTCCACATGCCAGACCCAGATGTTTGTGGCATGAACCTGCTTTATACAGAAAGATGTGCAAACATATCTGACTGGTAGGGGGATTGGAAGAGGACATATAGAACGGGAGGGTAGGGTCCTAGATTAACACAAAGGGAAAAACAAACCTCTACTCTCTCTCCCGCCCATACTCTGAGTTCCAGAGAGTTCCAAGCTGTGTGCGGCTGGAAACAATTCCGAAGGCTGTTGCTTTCTAAGGTAGCTGGTGAGCCCAGGGGGCCACAGGACAGCTGGGTCTAGGACCCCCAGGTGCAAGAAGCACATACCTGGGCACCTGGGACAGCACTGGCCGGGTCCACTCTGGGGCCTGGCACAAGTTGTGGGAGGGCAGTCAACCAAGGAGCACCTCACAGTCCCTTCCTGGGAGCAGGGGAGAGGGCAATGGGGGTGGGCCCCAGGAGGGGCTCAGCAGGGTGGCGGCGGCGAGCCCGGGGAGCTACCTCGCAGCGGCAGGCGTGGCAAGGGCTGTCCGCGTCTGTGAAGTTCTGCCCGTCGGCATACACTTGGCCGTGGTAGGTGCAGCTCTCACAGCTGGGGCAGCAGGCGCCTGGGTGGGGCAGACTGATCAGAGCCCAGCGAACCAGGGCGGCTGGACAAAGCAGGGGAAAGAAAGCGAGATTGGGGTGGAGCACTCACCGGGGGGCTGGGTGGGGTGCTGGCAGGGGGCTGGGGAGCAGAGCACCGCCGCACACATGGGCACGCCATCGTGACAGGAGCAGGCCGTGCAGGGCTGACCATCAGGCTCCCACTGGACCCCCTCGGCAAACTCCTCTCCATCGAGCACACAGGCTACAGAAGGGGGGCTGTCACCAGGGCAACCTGGACACCTCCAGGCCACAGGAACCTGGCGTTGCCATCCCCGTGGCAGTCTCTGAGTCCACACCGGAATGGTTGGTGGGCCTGGCAATTCCCTCCCTTCCATCCGCGGCGGCTGGACGCAGCCCTCCTTCGAAGCTGTTCCGCCCTCGCCCCTCCCCATACCTACCTGGGCAAAGCTGGGGGCCTGAGGCCGACAGTGCACAGGGGGCAACTGGGCACTCCTGCTCCTCACAGGAGACCTCGCCGGCCTAGGAGGGACTCTGGCTGAGGGTCCCCGAGGGGTGCCTCAGAGCTGGGGGGGGGAGACGGTGGGACTGGCTACCTGGCAGGAGCAGCGGATGCAGCGTCCACTCTCTTGGAGTCTAAAGGTCTCCTCGCTCTGATACTGGTGTCCCTGGTACTCACAGCCTGGACAGGAGGACAGGAGGGCCGGGGGTGGGGTGGGGGGGAAACAGAGCTGGAGGCTGGTGGCGAAGGCTCACACCACCTCGAGGCATCCACTGCCCACCCCAATGCGTCAGGCTCCCCCCACCTCCAGGATCTCAGGCCCCACCCCGGGGCCCAGTTTGCCATGAGAAGGCAAGGTGAGAACATGCCCCTCACCTGTGGCCACAGGACCTTAGGCTTTTCAAGGACTTCTCCCGTATTGTAGTCCAAGGGGCTTCCTAGAGGTCCGAACCCCTGCGCCCACCCCGGGAGCCTCTCCAGGGCCAGACCTTGCCCCCCTCCAGCTGACTCGGGCCCCCAGCTCACCGTCACACACGGGGCAGCACTGCCCAGGGATCCTGCCTGGGTGTCTGCAGGGCAGAGGCGGGCAGGGCAGAGGCTCGCACTGGACGCTCCCGTTCTGCCGATAGGGGCTGGTCAGTGTCGGAGAGGCGGGCCCGGGAGCCAGGCCCTCCCTGCCAGGCAGCCACACTCACAGCGCAGAGGCAGTGCAAGCAGGGGTCCCCGGAGCCCACCAGCTCTCCGCGCCGGTACTCCCGCCCATTTAGGAAGCAGCCTGTTGGGGAAGAGGGTGCCTCAGACCCTGCTCAGGACCCCCCCACTGCTGCCGTCCTGGTCCTGGCCTTCGTGGGAGACTGCACTGGGCCATCCGTGAGTGTCCTGCACTCCCACCCCCGGCGCCACTCACCGACTCACCATCACACAGCGGGCAGCAGGTGCCCGGCGGGGGCCGCGCAGGGTATGGGCACAGGCTGGCACACTCTCGCTGGCGGCACTGAATGTGGCCCTCCTGGGAGGGGGCAGAGTGGGCAGGGGAAGGCGCCATTAGAGCTCCGCCAAGGGGCAGAAACAGCGATCGACTCCCTGCGGTCCACTTACTAGGTATTGTTATGGGTTGAACTGTGTTCCCCCAAATTCACATGTGGAAGTCCTAACCCCCGGCTCGTCATAACATGGCCTATTTGGAAACAGGGTCATTGCAGGTGTAATTAGTTAAGATGAGGTCATACTGGAGTGGGGCGGTCCCTCCAATAACTGTGTCCTTGTAAAAAGGAGAAATTTGAACACATCCACATACACACATGCACACACACACACACACACACACACACACACACACACACACAGAGCAACATGTGAAGATGAAGGGAGAAGCCGAGGGACACCAAGGATCACCAGCAAACCACCAGAAGCTACGAGAGAGGCCTAGAACAGAGTCCCCGTCACAGCCCTCAGAAGGAACCAACCCTGCTGACACCTTGATCTTGGACTTCTGATCTCTTGAATCACAAGATGATACATTTCTGTTGTTTAAGCCAGTCCGTTTGAGATACTTTGTTATGGTGGCCCTAGGAAGCCAATACAGATGTATAACCCAGCATGTTACTGAAGCACTCTGTGACTCAGTTTACCCATCTAAAGAAGATAATATAGTTCTGTCCTCGGGCACCTGAGTGGCTCAGTTGATTAAATGTCTGCCTTTGGCTCAGGTCATGATCCCAGGGTCCTGGGATCGAGTCCTGCATCAGGCTCCCTGCTCAGCGGGGAGTCTGCCCCTCCACCCTGCTCATGCATACATGCGCTCTCTCTCTCGCTCTCTCAAATGAAAGAATAAAATCCTTTAAAAAACAGTCCTGTCCTCATAGCCTGTTACGGGGATGAAATGAGACGCGGAGCCTGGTGTGACATTCACATATGGGACTGCCAATCAAACCGTAGCTGCTGCTACTCCCCACAGCCCCTCCCAGACAGGCCCCACCCCTCGAGCTCACACCTGGATCGGGGCTCCTTCCGGCCAGTCCGGTAAGTGGACAGCCAGTCACTCTTCTCAAAAGTGTTGGGGAGGGTGGTCCGTGTGAGCAGGGAGGGGAGCACATGGTTGAAGAGGGGAGGGGTGCAAACATTTGGGTTGCTGTAGTGAAATCCCATAGTCTGGGGGGCTTATGAACAACGGAAATTTAGTTCTCACAGTTCCGGAGGCTGGGAAGTCCAAGTGCAAGGTGCCAGAAGTGTCTGGTAAGGACCCGGTTCCAGGTTCCTAGACACCTGTCTTTCAATGTGTCTTCACAGGGCTGAAGAGAGGAGGAGCTAGCTCTCTGGGGTCCCTTTTACAAGGACACTAATCCCATTCATGAAGTTTCTACAGGGACCTAAATACCTCCCAAAGGCCCCACCTCCTAATACCATTAGGATTTCAACAGATGAATTTGGGGGGTGGGGACACAAACATTCAGTCTCTAGCACCTGGAGTGTCTTTCCTCATTCCTCCCTGCTTAAATTCTACTCACCCTTTAAAATCTAAACCCACCCCTCCCATGAAGATTTTCTAGATCTGTGCTGTCCAATAGAAACATAACACAAGTCACAAGTCACTTTAAATTCTCTAGTAGTCAAGTTTCAAAAAGTAGAAATCAGCAGATAAAACTGTTTTAAGATATTCCAGTCAACTCAATATATCCAACGGTTATTTCAAGATACAATCAACATAGAATATTAATGAGATATTTTACA
Source organism: Ailurus styani (assembly GCA_002007465.1). Lineage (NCBI taxonomy): Eukaryota > Metazoa > Chordata > Mammalia > Carnivora > Ailuridae > Ailurus > Ailurus styani. The sequence goes on along the minus strand of LNAC01000049.1, from coordinate 3,217,541 downwards.
TTCCTTTCTTTCCTTCTAAGTCTTTAAAATCCCATGCGTATTTTATGCTCCAGCCCAACTCAGATTGGACGGCCCCATTTCCAGGGCTCAGTGGCCACACACATTAGGTTACAGATTGGACAGCCCAGTTCTAGATGTCTCCAGGAAATCTGCATTTCTGTCTCCCCAGAGCTGTTGCTGCCTCCCCTATCCTGCCCAGTCCCACTCCTGGAGCTTGCAAGGTCTTTGAGTTCCTTCACAGATCCACGCTGCACACCTGCTGTGCTCAGAACTTGGCACACAGACAGGCACAGCCCTGCCCCCCTAACCACAGCACCCAGCATCAGGTCCTGTCCACCTCTGTCTCCTCCCAGTGCCTATGGGATGTGCTCAGTGCAATGAAGGAATGAACACGGTGGGCCTGGGGTGTGGAGCAGCAGCAGGGCTCACCAGGCACTGGCAGATCCGGCAGGGGTCCCCAGGGGCGGTCCACTCTTGACCATGCTCCCAGTGAGAGCCACCTTCCGTGCAGCCTGGGGTGGGGGTGAAGATGGGCAGAGAGGAAGCCTGGCCCTACTGTCCTCCACATGCCCTCTCGGGGCTCCCTCCTGAGCCCAAACCAGACCACGTCATGCCTCGGCCTAGACTCCTGGGGGCTCCCAAGCCCCTAGACGGGGTAAGATCCAAGCTCCTTCGCCTGACCTTCCAGGCCTCCCAGGACCCAGCATGGCCACGCCCACCTTCCCCTGCTCTGGGCGGGGGTGGGGGGGGCCTCATCTCTCACCACAGGCTTTGGCCATTCGTGCACGCTTGCACCTTTCTGCCCAACACACCCACGTCACACTGTCAGTCCCACGCCTTCGTGCAAGCCGCCCTCTCTTCCTAGAATGCCCTCTGCATTACTCCGCCCTTCACCTAGCTAACTGCTCTCTATCCTGAGGGTTCACCCAGGACACGCTGTGTCCAGGATGGTCTCCTTCCTGTGTCCAGGCTGGATTAGGTCTCCTTCCTCCGAGTTTCCGCAGGGCCTGGCACCTGCTTCTCAGCCTCCCTTTGCCACCGGACGGCCCGCCTGTGTCTTCCATGCACAGAGTGGGTAACAATGGTCAACATTTATCAGGGTACAGAAAATCATCATCCACATCTCACAGATGGGGAACTGAGGCACGGAGTGGCTCCCTCAGAGGCACGCAGCCATGACGTGGCAAGGGCAGAATGCGAGCCCAGGCACCTCATCTCTGGAGCTGGCTTGCCCGGGTGTTGCTCCCCCACTGAGCAATCCCCCCAGCTCAGGGCCAGCAGAATGGGCTCTGGAGTGGATGAGCTGGCACGGCAGTCTCTTACCTTGGCAGGTCGGGCAGCAGTGCCCAGGCCTCGGGACCGGCTCAGGGCAGGGGCTGGGCGGACACCTCACGGGCACGCAGCGAACCAGGCCACTCTGTAAGGCCCCGAGAGCTGTGAGAAGCAGCCAGGCCCGGGGCTGGCTCCTGGACAGGGCGGGGGTGGGCAGGAGTCTGACACCCTTGGGGGGGCCACAGGGCCGGGATGGAGGGGAACCTCACCGGCAGCCGGCCTTGGAAGGTACATGAGGGGATGAAAGAGCAGCAGGTGTGGCCCAAGGTAGGGGCAGGGAGTGAATAAGGAGGAGCAGGGCCTGGACAAAGCCGGGGGGGTGGGGACTCACCAGGCAGGAGCACTGGAGACAAGGGTTGGAGCTGGACAGGAAGCTGGCCCCCTCTTCATAGGACTGGCCCTCATACTCACAGCCTGGGGAAGCGTGGCCAGGATGACAGATGGTCAGCAGAGAGCAGGGTGAGTGGACATCACCCGAGGCAGGGTGTGACCCCGAGTAGGTACTGGGCTGTCTTCGGGGGGGTTGAGCGGATGGAGGGGTGGGGCAGGGCGGGAAGTCACCTGGCCGGCAGACGGGGCAGCACTCCCCAGGCGGGGTGTAGCTCTCCAGGCACTCGAGCTCCTGGCACGAGGGCCCCTGGCACCGCACCGTCCCGGCCTGCAGGGCAGACACTGAGCCCTCTCTCCCTCTCCGCTGCCCAAGCTGAGTTACTCTGCTGGCCTAGGGGCCTAGTAGGCTGCAGCCTCGATGCCTGGGGGGGCAGCAGCAGCTCCATCTGGGCCCCAGGCTGGGCTTGGAACTGCCAGGCCGGGGGGCATGCCGAGCATCGGGGATGCGCGTGGTGGCCGGGCTGGGCTCTGATCCCTTACCTGGCAGGTGCAGATGACACAGGGCTCTGGATGCCATGTTTCCCCAGCCCTGTGGCCTCCAGGGCAGCCTGCAAAACCAGGGCCAGGCCCCCACGTAAGACCCATAGTACTGGACCCAAAGCACCCGTAAGGGTACCACATCAAAGGGTACCACCATCCAGGCGATAACCTGAATTTACTACAACTTTCCAGCAGGTGGCAGTCAAGTGTCTGGCTCAAATATAACCAGGAGATCTCCATTATTTTTCTACAGAAGTGTTGAGGAAACGGTGTTTTTGAAAAAAATTTCACCAAAGATATACGAGCTAGCAGTGGCCTTGAGGCACCACATATCCTGAAAGTTGTGTGCATGCATGTGTGTGTGTGCGTGTGCGTGTCCCTTTTCTCTGAGCTCCACCAGCAACCAAGACCAATCCATACTTTTTTAGTATAAGTATGTTCCAAATAGTGCATGAGACATACTTACACTAAAAAAAGTATGTGCTGTTTAAATTCAAGTTGAATAAGGCATCCCGTATTCTCCTTGCTAAATCTGACAGCCCTGTTCCCTGACTGTGAACTAGTAACTTCCCCCAGCAGAGCCACTGCCCCCCCTCCTCCCACTTCTCTTCACGGCCCTGGCACCACTGCCTTCCTAGCTTCCCACTATTCCATGGGACCTAACCAGGCGCCGGCTCCTGCCTGTTCTTTAGAAACACCGCCCCCTCCGCAGCCACTGCCATCCCCAGCTCCCTGGCTCTATGCCTAGATGACTACTATACTAGCCCACTAACTGGTCTCTTGCATCTAGCCCAAAGAGATGAATATTCCTGCAACACTCCTTTGAACAAGCCACATTCTGGCTCTGCAACCTTCAATGGCTCCCCATTGTCCACAGAAGAAAGTCCAAACTGCAAGGCTTACAGCAGGCTGTTCCCACAGGGCCTTTCCAGGCCAATTTCCTGCAACACACCTCTCCCCACCTTGTTCTTGTGCCCAAAGGGCCACTGATAACTGTCTCCTGCTGGTGAAATCTCACGCTCCCTTGAAGATGCGGCTCAGATGACCCACCCTGACCCAGTCTTGAGTGGCTCCCCCTGCCTTCCCATTATCTGCTCTGGCAGCTAACCACATATTGCCCTCCCACAGTTCTTTTAATCTGGTCATTGGATCTTAAGTCTTGTGTTATATTAACTTTCAGTTTATCTTCTCAACTAGGTCAGAAGCCCCCTGAGGGCAGGAAAAAGATCAGACAGAGGCTCTGGCTCAGCCCCAGGCCAGAGCCCATATTTGCTGGCTGTGCTTCTGGTTCTGAATTCCCCCGAACTGCCAGAGTGAGTAGGCAGGCACCCTCTGGGCACATGGCGGATGGCACACCTTGGCTCAAGGGCCCAGAATGAGTGCAGGAGGTGGGGCCGGAGCTGGCGGGAGGCTGACCTGGCTCACAGTGAGGGCAGCACGCTCCTGGCTCTGGGCAGGGTTCCCCTGGGCACGGCTTCTGGGTACAGGTTATAGCTCCTTCCTGTGGGGAAGCCGATGGTGGGGGGGCTGCACCGGCCTCAGAACCCTGAGCGTCCAGCCTCTAGAACCCAAAACTCATCCTGGGCCACAACACAGCAGAGGAGCAAGAAGCTGAGGTGGCTCAGGATACATGGGCTACCCTCAGTCCGAGGGCAGAAAAGAGACATCCTACCCCCACCCCCATCATCTCCTGCTGCTCCTGAGCCCCAGAAACCATCTCCTTCCAGGTGCCAGCAAGTTCCCAGAATGGAGAGATCCTAGGAAGGGAACCGAGAGCTTCCTCAATGGAGGAGCGAGGAAGGAAAGGCTGGAAGAAGGTAGATGTGGGGCCAAGTAAGGGGGACGAGGCGGGTAGATGACCCGGACAGGTGGGTGAGCAGGGACGGGAGGGTCCACAGGTGAGGGCGTGGTGTAGGAAGACAAGCAGCTCCAGAGCCTCCGCCCTCCACGCCACTGTCTGCCAGGCCCAAATCAGAGGGGCTGGGGTCGCCCACCATGTGCATGGGGGGTTGAACCCAGGAAAAAAATAGAGCTACTTGGAATCAGCCGGAGCCACCGGTAGCAAGGCTTTGGGGGAGGGCAGAAGGCATTACTCAACTTCCAGCGCGCCAGGCTGCAGTGAGAGGTAGCTTGCGAGAGGCAGGTGAGGGGGGCGGGTATGGGACACCCAGGTGGGTCCCGGGAACTCACCAAGCAGTGGCAGGTGGTGCAGGCGTCCGGGGAGAAGGTCTCCCCATTGCCATAGGCCTGACCATTGTGGCTGCAGCCTGGGGAGGAGACAGTCACTCGGACGCTCTGGGCTCCGGTGCCCAGGTGCCGAGGTGGTCCAGGCGGGAGGACAGGGCGGCACTCACCGCGGCAACGGGGCAGGCCGGGCTTGGGCTCACAGTGCACAGCCCCGTCCCGGCAGACGCAGGCCGTGCAGGGCTCGGGCTCCCAGCGAGCGCCCTCGGGCCAGGCCCGCCCCAGCCCCCAGCACTGGGCAGAAGCGGGCCGGCACTCACAGGACTCCAGCTGCCTCACCCTGGCCTGCAGCTCCTTGTTCTGGGGGAAAGAGCCGGAGCGGGAGGGGAGAGGCTCTGGCTCAGCTCCGCCCCATCCAACATACCCAGCAGATTCGTGGGGTGTGAAGACTGAGCAGGGCGAGAAGGAAATCTGACGGTTCCAGAGCAGAGGCGGGTGGGCCCCCTCCACACAGCGCCCCGCTTAACCACGGTTCTGAAGATCTGGAGTCTGGACAGGTTCCCAGGGGGGCCCCGGGCTCCCCCAACCTCTCCTTTGGACAGAAGCGGACCCAACCCCTCTCCCCAACAATTGAAGACCTTTATCCACCCCAAATCTTTTCTGATTATGTATAAAACCTACAGAGGTGCTCCATCTACATTGATAAAACCAGTACTCCCCAGGTTCTTCGTTTGTATGAAAGGACCAATATTAAGAACCGTTCCTCTAAGAAGTTCTCCACGTGCATTTAAAACCAAACTCTATTTCACAGTTCCGGGGGGCTCCCCAGGCGGCGCAACTCTTCTTTCCTCTAGCGCCTCAAGGCCTGCCCTACCCCGCACACAGCCGCGGGCCTCCCAGGCTACCTGCTCTCCCAGCGCCGTCATCTGGGCCTCCAGCCTTCCCAGCCGTTCCTCCAGGGGGCGCTCCTGCTCCTGGGGGCGCTCCTGCTCCTGGGGGCCCCCAGCAGGAGCTGAGGAGTGGGCTGGCTCCTGCTGTCCGGAGTTGTGGATGTCCGCAAGCTCAGGGGGCTCCCTGAGGATGACTCCACCTGAAGGGAACAAGAATCCAAGGTGAACCTGTGGGTGAGGGGCTGACAAGGCTTCCTGGGTCCTGTCCTCCAAACCCTGCAGGGGAGGAGCGGCAGCCCGGGCCCCACCCCTGTCCGCCTGCCCACTCACCTTCCAGAGAAGGAGCATGTGCACAGAGAGGGGGGGCTGTTCCCTCTGCTCCACCCCACCCCCCACAGCCTTGCCACGATTTCCAGGCCCGAGGTGGAGGGGCCAGGGGACCCCACATCAGGACCGCACATTCTGCATCTGATAGAGGTTCTTGCTACTTGGGAAGGCTGGTCTGTCCAGCTTCTCCCTTCTGGACCGTCTGTCCACCTTCTCCCTTCTCCTCCTTCCATGCTTTCACTCCAGCACCGTTCCAGACCAAACCTCCTTCCCTGAAAGGGGGGTGGGGTGGGCAGGTGCACCGGGGTGGGGCCTAGGGTGCCCCTCCTCCCCTGCCCGTTTGGAAGACAGGACCCCACACTGGGCAGGGGGAGCTCCAGAAAGTGGAACTTGGCTGTGTTTCTTGAAGGGTTTGGGGAAGGAGTTAGCAGGGCCCCGATTAGCTTTCAAGGCACCAGGCTGAACAAAGACAGCCTAACCCTGGTTTTTGATGACAATATGTCAGAGAAGGGGGCTCCTCTGATTTCAGGCCTGAAGTTGGACAGCCATTTCCACCTCACTTGACTCCCTCCCCAGCAGTCAGGAAAGTAAAAACCGTGGGTGGGGGGATGTAGGCTGACTCCACAGACATCCCATAGACCAGATCCCTCCTCAGGGTGGGGGTGGGCAGTGGAGAGTCTGGAGGAGGAAGAGGAGGAAGGAGAGGGGAGGGTCTTCCCCACAGAGGTAGCTCATTATGAGGCCAGGTCTGGGGTGGCTGAAAGAGTTTTTCGCAGACACTAGTCCCGTGAGGCAGGGGACCGTGTCACCCACTCCCCACCCCCACTCTCCCAAGCGGGGATTGGAAACTTTCATTTGAAACCTAATTGTCTTCTTTCTTCCAAACCTGCCTTGGCCCAGTTCCTTGGCTTGGTTCCTGCCATCGCCACGGACTCTGATATCTGGGGCTGCGTTTCCCTCTTTTGTGCCCCCCAACCCATCAGCCTCTGGTCTCACCCAGATGTCCCCAGCCCCCTCCCCCCTCTTCTCCTCTTCCCTCTCTCCACTCAGGAGGCTGAAGTCACAGACGTCCTCCCTGCTCCCATCCTCCCTGGCGCCACCTGCTCATCTCCACCTGGCACCACCTCTAAGCCACACAGTTGAAGCGGCAAGTCCAAATGTGGCCTTTTGCAAACGCCACCCATCTTTTCAGGCTGGCCTGCTACTCCCCACATCCAGGTGCTAACGCCCCAACAAATGCCGGCCCCCAAGCCCCTGGTGCACATTCCTATCCCCTCCCTAGCGGGGTTCTCTTGTCACCTGGAACTCCGTAGGGCTCCTGTAGGTGGCGCTCTTCCCAGCCCTCTGCAGGGTCCCTGAGGATGAGGGCTCAGCACCTTAAACCCATGTCCCAGCTTGACACCCCCACCCCGACGGCCCCTCCTCTCAAGCCACACCTCCAGGTCTACTTCAGCAGGCCCAATAAGGCAGTCAGGGAGAGGGTGGGGGTCCTTTGGGACCCTCAGGGGAGGAGAGGCCAGCAGAAAGAACTCCAGATTGTTTCACAGAGCCTGATTGCTCCCCATGGAACTGTCCTCGGCTCCCCTCTCCCCAGCCGGCTGCCAAGTCCTTGCCCTGACCCCTCTATTCCTGCCTGCACCCCCCCACCCCCCAGGACAAGGCCAGACACAGACTCCAAGGCAGCTCCCACAGCGGGCCTCCGCCCCCCACCCCCGCCCCTTTCTCAAGGCAAATAATTAACTTCAGACTCCCAGATCCCAGGGCAGCCTCTCCCCACCACTGCCTGCAGGAATTCCTCCCGAGCCATTGCAGGAAGCCCCCTGTCTCTCTCCTGGGCCCCCGGCTTCGGCCTCCTCCGCCGACGGGGAGGACCGAGGCTGGCCCGGGAGGCGCTCGCAGCGGCGGGGGTCGGGAGAGACGGCCTGGCTCCAGCGCCTTCCTTCGGGCTGGGCTGAGTGAGAAACGGGGTCCCGCCGGCCGGCCCCCCCCCCCGCCCCCAGCCC
>LNAC01000049.1:3192240-3209814 GCA_002007465.1 Ailurus styani | reverse complement strand
AGCCTTCGGCGCCCCGACTTACCGCCGCGCGTCACGGAGACCAGGGCCAGGCCGGTGAGCTGCAGGACGAGGGGCAGCGGAGCGGCCCGGGGCCCCGCCATGCTCGCTCCGCCTCGCCGTCTGCGGTCGCGGCTCGCCAGTCGCCGGGGGAGGCGGGGGGGGGGCACACCAGGCCGCCTCCCACCCAGTCTTTGTTCAGGGAGGGCGTCTGGAGTCTGTCATCCTGCCCACCGGCCGTCTGCCTCCCTGAAGGCACCGCGTCCAGGGCTGGACCCCAGCTCCGCCCTGACCCCAGCCCTGTGTCCGAGGGCAGGCAGGAAGCTGGGAGCGGCCCTCGCATGTGGTCTCTGGGGGAGACCCTGACAGTAAACACAAATCTATCACCGAGGCCCTGGGACAGCTGGTTTTCCCGCTCCCCCACTCCCACGGGTCACTCCGTTTGCCCTGGCGCTCCCAGTTCAGCTTCTTTCTTGCTTACAGAAGGGGCTGCGGCTGGGTTCAAAACCCTATTTAGTGCGATCCAGGTGTCCTTAGGCAGACCCCTAACCGTGCCTCAGTTTGTTTGCAAACTGGGGATTCTGATATCTACTTTAGAGACTGGCAATGAGAGAATATAGACAGGGTGGTGGTGGGCACACGCTAAGTGCTCAGTAAATAACAAATTGCAGCGAAGCGGCTGCTCCAGGCCTCTGAGATCAAGGTCTCCTGCTTTCTTCCTCCTTTGTCCGCTAAGCATTTCCCTCCTGGACTCTACTCACCACCCCTATCCATCCCAGTAACCCCAGCCTTAGCCCCAGATGCCGAGACCTCCCTTTGCTGGCTGGTCCCAGCCCATTTTCCAGTTCCTAAACTCGGGCTTGGGGGTAGGCAGGGGTGGGGGGGGTGCAGCTGGGACTGGGGGCAGGGCTGGGCCGTGGGCTCAGCAGGCAGAGGGGGCCAAAGGGAGGAAGTGAGGGAAGCTGGCCACAACTCCTCAGTGCAGCTGGGAAGCAGGGGGAGGTGGGGATGAGCCCCTGAGCTCACAGGCAAAGGGAGGCAAAGAGTGGAGCCGTGAATCCTGCCAAAGCAGTCTCTCTCCCCGCTGTAAAGGCCCGCAAGTCAGAAGGCACCCTTTCCCCCAGCCCAGGCAGGGGCTAAAGTTCCCCCTCCTCTCCTGGCCCACTCTCCATGCACCTTAAGAGAGAGCAGCATCTCTCCCAGGAGTGTGGACCCCTAAGAGGGCCTGAGCAGTTGGCAGCAGGGGGAGGGGCGGCCGTGAGCCACTGCTGAGAGCTGGCCTCTGCAGGCCTGGAGCTAGGCTCACGGGTGCAGGGGAAAGCGAGGGCCGGCAGGCCAGAGAAGAAACCAGGAAGTGGTAAGTTCTAGTCCCACCAGGGTTAAAGGAAACGGTGCCTGTTAGAAGGCAGGTCCCCTGGGAGACTGGGTGAAGCAGAGGCTAAGAGCAGACACTGGTGAGAGCTGCCAGACTTTCTCCTGGTGACCTCAAGCAAGTCATTTAACTTCCAGGGGCTCATTTTTCTTAGCAGTGACTTGTCGCTCTAAGAGCACCCCCTAGAGAGTGTTTTGTGAAGCTTAAGTGAATCAGTGGCTGGAAAGAGCACATTCTTTATCTGCAATAGAAGGTAGAGAAGCTTCTGGAAAACTCCATGAAATAAAAACCCAAGGCCCCGAGGAAAGGGCATTCGAAGAGGCATGAGTTCCACCGTGAGTGATCACTATGAGTCTCTTCTGTGCCAGGCATCAAGCCAGATAGAGGGATACAGCAATAAACGAAACACTGTCCTTTGTGGAATGCCCCCGTGCAGGTCAAGGGAAGGGGGGATGGGGTCCGTGGCAGAGGAGGAGTGTGAGCAGGGGATCGTGAGTGCACACAAGTGTCAGGCTTGGAATGCAGGCTCGCGTTTCTCTGCCAGAGGCCGCTATCCCGTCCAACACCCAGCCCATTCTTTAGAATTCTGGGCATTCTGGCGGGAGAATGCAGGAAAGACTCAGGCTTGAGTCCTTACTTGGCAGCATGGCCCCACATACAGAGTAGTGTGCGGGAGTCAGGGGGATGTGTGGGCAGCAGAAGGACGGCAGGGTTCAGAATTGGTGAGTTGAATTCAACTCCAACTCCACGCTCATGGTCTGCGCTATTGGTTCCCCGTTATTCCTCCGCACCCCCATTCATTCTCCCCGTTCTCAGCCCCCCCCCCGCTTCCTGTTGGGTCAGCCAATGAGAGGCAGGAAGGCCGGAGAGGAGAGTGGTTGGGGTGTTTCTTCTCACCTGGGCTCCCTGGTAACACTATTCCTTCCCCTTGTCCTCTCCACTTGCTCCTGCGGGTGGTGCTGGCTTCCTGCTGTTAGTAGTCCCCCGTGTTCAACATCCCTTGTGGATTCTCTTAGCCAAGTCTGCAGGGCTGTAAATAGTCCCTCCTCTAAGTTCCCTTGAACTAGGGGCACCTGAGTGGCTTGAGCATCTGCCTTCAGCTCAGGTCATGATCTCAGGATCCTGGAATCCAGCCCCGCATCAGGTTCCCTGCTCAGCGGGGAGTCTGCTTCTCCCTCTCCCTTTGTCCTAACCCGTCTTGGCCAAGTGCTCTCTCAAAAAAATAAATAAAATCTAAAAAAAAATTAAGTTCTCCTGAGCTAAACCCTTTTGAAGGGAATTCTGTTTCCTCCTGGGTCTTCCGCCAATACGCGAACCTTACTACTTATTTCACTAAGTAACTCCGCCTCCCTCCGCCAAAATCTTTCACCTGTAAAATGAAATACCCTCTGCAGGTGGAGAAAGTTCAGTGAGGCTGTGTGCCTGACAGATGCGTGGCACCTGGCACACAGGAGACCCCCACGTAAGGTACCTCCCGGACCTTACCTGCTTGGGGCTGTACTGCCAAGAGCAGCAGGTGGATTTTATGCCGGGATGTGCTAGCTGGAAGCAAAGGGGCATCTTGAGGAGGTAGAGACGGAAAGGATTAGTAAATGATTAATTTCTTGTGCTTGGTTTGCTATCTTCCAAATCACACCGGTTGCAACAAACGCAGTGAGATACTACAAAGGATGCAGACAAAACGCATCATTTCATCTGTTCCAGCCCCTTTCCTTGCCCAGCAACTCCCACCCCCATGTGACCAAGGATAGCACGGGTTGGTTCCTACATACCCTTCACCCCGCTCACACAACCGTATGAAAGCATGTGTACACCACGTGACTTTGTTTAGAGATGGCATATTGCAACTGGCTGTGCAGGATCTCAGCCCCCAGCCCCCCGACAACCCTCGCCAGCTTGCCCGGAGTCAGCTATCTCAGTGGCTCCAGTCTCAGTCTCACAATCCCCCCAGGACCCTCCCTCCCCACTCACAACATCGCGTCCACCCCCAGGCAAAGGTCCCGCCCGGCTGACCTGCTGAGCTGCTGAAGCAGGTAGGGAGATGTGTTGTTGGTCATACCTCTGAGATTCATATCCCACAACTGTATCCCACAGCCTGGCTACCCCTCTCCCAGGCTCAGAGTAAGTAGCCCACCAGTTGCCCTCCGGGAAGATCATCCTTTGCCTGCCCTTAAAGTACCTGCGAAGGTGCGCCTGCTTGCATCGCAGGCTCTGTGCCAAGAGGCGGTATGTCTTCTCGGTGCGGAATGCCAGTCCACACACTTGACCAACACTGCTCGAAGATTAATAGTCACGTTTGGAATACTTCCTTGTTGGATTGAACCTGCTAGGATTTTAAGAGCGTGTGTGCATTTTTTGTTTTGGTTTTGGCACAGAGAGACTGATGCCATCAGATTGCATATCTGAACCCTGCGGCAGAGCAAGGACCTAGGAGGCGGGCAGAAGTTTTCCAGGCCCCCACACTGGACTGCCAAGTTCTCCAGCTGGGAGGGGAGCTTGCCCATTATTCTTGTACCTATTCTCACCTAGGGTTTCTCCAATCTCCTTTGTGACTTTCTTTCTCAAGGACTGACCCCTGGCGATCCCATGAGGGCTTGGAGAAGCTAAGAGGGTGGGGGAAGAGGAGTTGAGATACATCGGTGTAACTTCGTGCCGGCAATCCCCTCTTCTTCCTATCCACCCATTTCTCTTTTTCCTGTCGCTCAGGGCTCAGAAAGCCAAGGAAACTGAAGCAGGGTTTAAGCAGCCTAAGCAAGCGCGTTCAGTTGGAGAGCGGAGGAACTGGCTCTGCACCCCAGCTCTGTTGCCTCACCACCCAGGAGATGTCTGATGGCTCTTCTCCCACCGCCCATGACTCCTGCACACAGGGGACTTCTGCTTCTGGTCATTTCTTCTGCAGCAATGGGAATCCACGCAGTTACAAGATTTAGGCATATTCTCCCTTGCACTGAGGGCTGGGAGCACCCCTTGGGCAGGGGGATTGCTTGGCAAGTACAAGTGGGTGGGCACACACAGGGATCTCTCTTTCCATTGTAAAATCCAAGGACTGGGTTGGGGGTGCTGAGTCTCAGAAGTGCCTTTCACCCCTATTCCTGGGTCACGGCCCCAGAATTCAGATCCCAAACAAAGGCAAGGCCTATCATTAACAGCCTCCCTCAGAACTGGCCCAACTCACCTGTGGCTCTGAGGAGTCAGCTGGAGGCTGGGCACTGCCCAGGGCCCTCTGCTTTGGATTAGCCCAGAACTCCTTGGCAGTCGGGCTCTGAGATGCCTATGATTGCCTCCCACATGGGCTGGCCAGAGGAGACACTGTCTCACTGGAGTTTGGGCCAAGACTGGCCAAAGGGGCTCCAGTTAAGCAACTGGTCTCGCCCAGCCCCAGTCCACGGTTTTAGAGAAACATGAGACCTAGGACAGGGACCGAGGGAAGGGGAATAGCCGCTCTTCCTTCCAGGTAATACGAAGAGAGGGATCGGATGACAAAGGGGAGAGGCCAGTGGATCAAAACCACAGCTGGGCTATCTTGAGGCACCAGATGTGCTGGCACCCAGTAGTGACCCTGGGTTCCCTTTCTGTTTTTTGTTTCGGTAACAGCTTTATTGAGATATAATTCACATATCATAGATTTACCCATTTACAGGGTTAGAAGGTACCATTCAGAACTCACAAGATGGCGGGGGCGGTGACCCTCCCGGGCTGCTGGGCCTGAGCAGTGTGGAGGTGCTGAGCCTGCCCCCCGCCCCCCGCCCCCCGGAGGGCCAGCTGTGAAGCCTGCCCCCTTCCCCACCCCCACCCCCCGGGGCGCCGGGTGTGAAGATGGCACACCAGCCAGGTGTATGATGAGAAAGACTATAGGAAAACTTGATTTGTAGGTCGTCGGAAAGAGGCGAATGAAAACTTGGCCATCAATTTGCTAGATGAGCAGCCCCTGAGTGAAGCTGAAAGTTGAAGAGCCTAGTGCTGTTCCCAGGGCACTGCTGGTGCCGAATAAAGGTATTGTTATCAAGGCGGGAGAAAAGAGTACAGTTCAGTAGTTTAGTATATTCAGAGAGCGGTGCAACCAGCAGCACAATCAACTTTAGAACATTTCAAAACCATCCCTGCACTCCTTCGCAGTCACCCCCCCCCCGTTTCCCACCACCCCCCATCCCCCCGCTCTGGGCAACCATTCATTTACACTTTTTAAAAAAAGATTTTATTTATTTCTTTGAGAGAGGGAGAGAGAGTGCGCATGCGCATGCGCAGGGGGAGGCGCAGAGAGAGAGGGAGAAACAGACTCCACACCGAGCAGTCAGCCCTCCCAGGACTCTGGGATCATGACCTGAGCCAAAGGCAGATGCTTAACCGACTGAGCCACCCAGGTGCCCCTACACTTTTTCTCTATAGATTCATTTGCCTATTCTAGACATGTCCCCTGAGTAAATTATACAACATGTGGTCCTTGGTGTCTGACTTCTTTCACTGAGCATGTTTTCAAGGATCCTCGGTAGCATGTGTTGGTACCTCATTCCTTTGTCCTGCCAAATAATATTCCATCGTAGGTATACACCATATTTTATTTATCCCCTTATCAGTGGATAGACATTTGGGTTGTGTCCACTCTGGGACTATTATGAATAATGCTGCTATGAATATTCATGTGCAAGTGTTTATGTGGACATTCGCATTCATTTATCGTGGCTGTGTGCCAAGGAGGGGGATTGTTGCATCATGTGATAACTCTATCTTTAAGCTTTTGAGGAACTGCAAATTGTTTTCCTAAGTGGCTGCACTGTTTCACCTTCCCACCAGCAATATAGGAGGCTTCCAATTTCTCCACATCCTCTACAACACTCATTATGATCTGACTTTTTTATTGTATCCATCCTCGTGGGTAAGGAGTGGTGTATCATTGTGGTTTTGATTTGCATTTTCCTAATGACTCATGATGTGGGGCATCTTTTCATGTGCTTATTAGTCATTTATATGACTTCTCTGGAGAAACGTCTATTTGAATCCTTCCCCCAGGTTTAATTGAGTTGTCTTTTTATTATTTAGGGTTTTTTTTTAAGATTTTACTTATTTATTTGGCACAGAGAGAGAGAGATCACAAGTAGGCAGAGCAGCAGGCAGAGGGAGAGGGGGAAGAAGGCTCCCTCCTGAGCAGAGAGCCCGATATGGAGCTCGATCCCAGGACCCTGAGATCATGACCTGAGCTGAAGGCAGAGGCTTAAACCACTGAGTCACCCAGGTGCCCCTTATTATTTAGTTCTAAGTGTTCTTTATATATTATAGATAGAAGTTACTTAACAGGTATATGGCTAGCCAGTATTTTCTTTCATCCTGTGGGTTGTCTCTTTTTTGATAGGTCCGTTGCGGCACCAAAGTTTTTAATTTTGATGAAATCCAAATTATCTGTCGTTGTTTTTTTTTTTTTTCTTTTGTGGCACACTTTAGGTGTCATAGTTCGGGAACCATTTCCTAATCCAAAGTTAGGAAGATTTATCCCTTTGTTTTCTTTTTTTTAAGATTTTATTTATTTATTTGACACACAGAGAGAGAAATCACAAGTAGGCAGAGAGGCAGGCAGAGAGAGAGGAGAGAGGAGGAAGCAGGCTCCCTGCCGAGCGGAGAGCTGGATGCGGGCCTCAATCCCAGGACCCTGAGATCATGACCTGAGCTGAAAGCAGAGGCTTTAACCCACTGAGCCACCCAGGCACCCCCCTTTGTTTTCTTATAAGACTTTTGTAGTGTTGGCTCTTACATTCAAGTCTTTGATTCATGAGTTAATTTTTGTATACAGTGTGAAATATAGCTCTGTTGTTAGATGTATATATATTTATAATTTTCACCTCTTAGTTGGGTTACACTTTTATCATTACAAAATGTACTTCTGGGTGCCTGGGTGGCTCAGTGGTTGAGAATCTGCCTTTGGCTCAGGTCATGATTCCAGGGTCCTGGGATGGAGCCTTGCATTGGGCTCTCTGCTCAGCAGGGAGCCTGCTTCTCCCTCTCCCACTCCCCCTGCTTGTATTCCCTCTCTGGCTGTCTGTCTCTCTCTGTCAAATAAATAAATAAAGTCTTTAAAAATAAAATGTACTTCTGAAACAAATAATACATTATATGTTAATAAAAAATAAAATAAACAAAATATACTTCTTTATCTTTAGTAACTTCCTTTGTTTTACAATCTATAGGGTCTGGTATAACACAGGCGAATGTAGTCAATAACATTGTAACAACTTTGTACAGTGACAGATGGTCACTAGACTTCTTGTGACCATCTCATAATATATATAAATAGGGAATCACTATGTTTTACACCTGAAATTAATACAATATTATGTTCCAATTATTCTCTTCCAGTTAAAAAATAACATGATGATGGCATATATTAGAAATCCACTGGTTAATTTAAATTCACATTTATTATATATATTAAACATAAATTCAACTTTGTGCTTTACACCTTAAAAAAAATGGCCAGGGCCTATATTAGTATAGCTTCTCCAGTTTTCTTATGCTTGTTGTTTGCATGACATATCTTTTCCTGTCCTTTTACTTTACATCTATTTGCACATCATTAAATCTAAAATGTGTCTCCTATAGACAGCATGATGTTGGATCCTGTTTTTTAATTTGGTCTGATAATCTCTGCTTTTTTATTGGATTGTTTAATCCATTCATATTATTGATATAGTTGCATTTGCCAGTTTACTAGTGTTCTAAATATCTCATGTCTTTTTTGTACCTCTATTTCTTCCAGACTGCTTTCGTTTACATTCTGAGTATTTTCTAGTATAAAATTTAGATTATTCCTTGAAGGATTTTTAAAAATTATTTTTAAAAAATATTTTATTTCTTTATTTTGAGAGTGAGAGACCAAGCAGGGGGAGGGGCAAAGGGAGAAAGGGAAAGGCAGAGCGATGGGGAGGGGCAGAGGGAGAGGGACAAATAGACTCCCCACTGAGCAGGGAGCCTGACATGGGGCTCCGTCCCAGGACCCCGAGATCGTGACCTCAGCTGAAGTCAGATGCTTAAGTGACTGAGGCACCCAGGCGCCCCTTACTATTTTTTGTTATTTTCTTAGTGGTTGCTCTAGGCTAGGCTGTAGACAGCTTATATACTGTCTTCCTGTCCCATCCAGGTAAGCCGTTCCCAGGAAAGGTCCTGGGCAGAGTGTGTGGGCAGGAAAGTTACCTAGGGAAGGATGGCCTTGGGCAAGGGATGCCGCCTGAAGGAGGACTGAGGCACTGAGATGGCCACACGGTGGCCCCAGTGAGCAATGCGGAGGTGGCTTTGACAGAGCACTTGGGGGGCTGCACAGCCCTCGGGATCACCTCAGATTTTATGAGCCAGATGTTCAGGCCCAGGAAAGCCCGTGTCCTAGGGTCTGGGCGCAGCGCGTTGGTAGCCCTGTGGTCAGGCTTCCCTGGCAACTGCCCTTGGGGCTCCTTCCTGCACCTTGACTACCCCCGAGCTGGTCCACATTCCTTTCTGCCCCCAGGAATGAACAGGCTGTGAGAGCAGGGCTCAGTGGAAATGGTAGCTACCCTCTGCCCTTTCCCCAGAGTATCCTAAAATTTGAAGCCCGAGCAGAGCTGGGCTGGAGGGCAGACCCAGTGATGACGTGGAGTGGGGGGATCCGAACTCGGGGAAGTGTGAGGAGCGGACAGCTGCTGAAGCCTTCTGCCTTGCGGGTCCAACCAGCGGCCCTGCTAAGAGAGCAAAGCGTGCCTGTCAGCACATCTGGAAATCTCTGGGAATAGACCGGGGAGCAGGGAGCAGGTGGAGCACAGGACAAGGTGAAGACCAGGGTCACCCGCACGCCGGGGATCGGCTCACTCACTGGGCATAGGGCTCCCTGCCCCCGCTCACACTTCCGTGGGATCCAGACCTAGGGCTTTGGGGGTCAGAATTCAGCTCCTGTCTGGGGCAGGGGCCAAGCTGAACCATAATGAGGAGTGCTCGGCCTTGAACCCCAACCCCAGGACCCTGATCCCTCATCCCAGGTGACGTCTGGTGTCAGGATTTGCTGCCTTCCCAGCTCCAGTCCAAGGTAGAAGTGAGGGCCATGTTGTCTGAGGACCCCAGGAGAGACTTCTCAGAAGGGGATGTGCTGTAGGCCCCCCTGCAGCCCACCCTAACCTTCACCCCAACCCCAGTGCCTGTTCCTGGACCCCAGAGACTGAACCCTCATGAGGTCATCCCTATGAGATTTGCGGCTCCTCACCTCTCCACCTCTGCACCCTTGGACCCACAATAGGCTTCACCAAGCGAAGGAGGTGCAGGGTGCATGTGGGAGGGGGGTTTACATCCTGACTGGTACCCTCAGGTGAAGTAGCTAGGACACAGAATGCACACATACAAGTGTGCACCTGCCCACCACAGGGCCAGGCCCCTCCGGAAGGGAGAGCCTCTCCCACCCCATCAGTGGCCACCAGCCCTACCTTCCAGGGAACTTGGAGAACATTCGAGATCCCAAGGCCAAGCTCTGCTCCTCCCACCAGGAGGCTTGCACTGGGGAGCATGGTAGCTGCTCTGCAGGGGTGAATACTACAGTAATCAGGTCCGTCTGTCTCCACCCTGCAGCCCCTCCCCTCCCCTGCAGGGTACACACCTAACCGAGCCCTGTGAAGCCAGCCCTGAGGGGCCCAGATGGAGGAGGGGGGGGAGGGGGGCAGCCCGTGAGTGTGTTTTCAGTAAGAGGAAGGAGCAAGACCTCACTGGCAGGACCCTGCAGGCTCCCTTGTGCCTGATGGCAGCCGTGCCCCTGCCAAGGCCTCTGGTTCTGTAGCTCAGGGTCCTTTCTAGGCCTCAAAGTGTGTACTTAGGAAACATTCCTGCAAGGTCTAGAGGGATGGAAATCCTGCGGAAAATGATCCTCCTTGTTCTCAGTGGCCAGTAGAAACCAGCTTCTTCCCATTCCACCCGTCATTCTTTCGTTCCCAAATTCATCATTCATTCATTGACTCACTCATTCATTCAGGAGCTCCAGCCTGGAGAGGAGCTGGGATGCTTGACTGTCCCCCGGGGAGAAGCCTGCAGTAACTGTGAGTGCCAGGGTGAACCCCTACTCCCGCATCGGGTCCCTCCCTTCCCTAGTGGCTCCGGTTTCTCACGGCTTGCCACCCCTCCCCCTTCCATCCTCTGCTTTCTTCTGCCTTCCCCCCTGCCCCAAAGAGGCTGACCTCCTCAGCGTGCATGCCCCAGGCTCCCTTGGCCTCTGGATTCAGGGGGAATTTGGCTCATGGGGAGGCATGGACAAGAGATGGGGGCAGGGATAGGGAACAGACTGAGCCCCTCACCTTGCGGTGGCCACAGGTCCCGGAGGGTGTCCTTCGGGGGCTGATAATGGCTCCCCAATGAATCTAGGCCCGGGGTGCCTGGACATCCCCCTCCCGCCCCCCGGCTTTTGTAACCTTGTTCACACCACTGTGAACTTGCCTGCATTTAATGGCACCTGTGTCCTGCCAGGACCCTGATGTGTGCACCTGTCACCTGGAGCCACTCGTTGGGGGCGCCCTTTAGCTGGTGCCCTGGGACAGTTGGAGAGCTTGATAGAAGTCAGACAATGGTCAGCTTCCTGGGAGCTGAGAGGGGGTCGGGAGAGGGGCGGCAGGGCCCCCAAAGCACGGGGCTGGAGGGAGGGAGAAACAGAGAGGGTCATGGCAAGGAGCCGCCCCTGCCTGTCTGTGAAGGATTGTTCTTTCTCTTTGCCTTGCTTTTGGAATTACCGAGAATTTTTATGTTAGATTTATTTAAAGAGTCTTCTAAGACCTATTTATCAGACATCAGTCTTTTGCTTGCCTAAAAAAGAAACTACAAACTCAATAAATGTGTTAAGCTGGCTCCCAAACTTCTTGACATTTAGTATTTGGTTCTTCTGAATCACTTTTTAAATTTTTATTTGTCATTTCCATGCAGTAAAGCTGACTCTTTTTAGTGCACCCACCACTGCTCGTCTTCCCACCACTACTGCTCCCTCGTGGTCAGCCCCTCCCTGCCCCCAACCCCTGGTCTGTTCTCTGCTCCTGCAGTTTTAAAGATTCCTCTATGTATTTGAGAGAGAGAGAGAGAGCAGGAGCGGGGGTGCAGAGGGAGAGAGAGAACCTCAAGCAGGCTCCGTGCTGAGCAGAGAACCCAACGTGGGGATCGTTCTTGTGACCCTGAGATCAGGACCTGAGCCAAAACCAAGAGTCTGAACGCACTCAGCACTCAACCGACTACACCACCGACGTGCCCCAATCCTACAGTTTCTCATGGGCTGTCCCTGAGGGAGAGGGTGAGGCAGCTGGAGAGTGGGCAGCCTCTCTCAAGGGCAACTTGTCTACACAGACAGCACCCTGGGGCCTGAGCACCAGGAAGGAGGCCCCCAGCTGCCGGCTCCTTCTACCTCCCCCCTCACTTGGCATCTGGCCCAGCGGAGGGAAGGAGTCGGGGGCAGGCGAGGGGGGTGCTGCTTAGGAGGGGGGCCGGCCCCAGGGAGCGCTGGGCTGCTGGAGTGCAGGGATCTGCGTGCCTCCCTGGCCCTGCCAGCGCCCCCAGGACTCTGGGAGGACAGGTGGTCACAGTGGGACCGACAGAACACAGGACGTGCTCCACCGAGCCACTGCTGGCACCTTATGTGATTATCATTTCTTCTGCTGTGGGTCAGTGTCCGGGCTAGACCTCATCCTCCCCTGAACAACAGTACGTTGCTGCTGACAGGACCGTACCCACCCCGTTTTATCGACGAGGACACAGAGGGTCAGAGAGGCTGCTGCCCAGGTCACACCGCTAGGACCTGGACCCAGGTCTGTCCGACTCCAGAGGGATCAGATGTCGCTCATCGGTTAGTCTGGTTCAAATCCCAGACTAGTGGCTGTGTGCCTTTGGGTGAGCTACCCAACCTTTCTGAATTTCAGGGTCTTCATCTATAAAACGAAGGGAAGGTATAGTCGTGCCTTCTGGGGCTGTCATGAAGGTCAATGGCGCAGCATTTGGTGCAGAGTAGGTTACACATTAAATACCGTTAGGGGTCGAGTTCCTCAGTACCTCAGAATATTGCCTTATTTGTACATAGGATCATGGCAGATGTAATTCTTTTTTTTTTTTAAGATTTTTTTTTATTTATTTGACAGAGACACAGCGAGAGAGGGAACACAAGCAGGGGGAGTGGGAGAGGGAGAAGCAGGCTTCTCACTGAGCAGGGAGCCCGATGTGGGGCTCGATCCCCGGACCCTGGGACCATGACCTGAGCCGAAGGCAGACGCTCAACCGACTGAGCCACCCAGGTGCCCTGGCAGATATAATTCTCTAAGTTAAGTCGAAGTCATTAGTGTGGGCTCTGGTCCAATATGACCAATAGGACCGATGT
The DNA here is from genome assembly GCA_002007465.1 of Ailurus styani. Lineage (NCBI taxonomy): Eukaryota > Metazoa > Chordata > Mammalia > Carnivora > Ailuridae > Ailurus > Ailurus styani. The sequence continues at coordinate 3,197,107 of LNAC01000049.1, read as the reverse complement.
CCTTGTGAAAAAGAGGAAATCTGGACACAGAGATACAACACAGGGAGAGACCCACGTGAGGACGAAGGCAGAGATCAGGGTGCTGCTTGTGCAAGCCGAGGGTAACAGCAAGACTGCAGAGAAGAAAGCACACGGAGGGGGATAGACTGAGAGACTCAGGGTACGCCTGGGCCTCGAGACTGGGTCCCGCGCGCCCACCAGCACCCCTATGGCTCCAGTCTGCCGGCCCGGGGAGCTGGGTGAGCGTCGGGGTTTCCTCTGGCTCCTAGCTTGGAGGGCTGTGGACCAGTGGGGTTCTGGTAAGAACCAGCCCCAGACGTCCCTCCAGAGAGGCCCGGCAGCCAGCCTCCTCTTTGAGGAGAGAAGAGTAGGCTGCTCTGGGAGCTTCCCAGGGCCCTTCAGCCCCCAGAACATTCTGCTTTCTTGACTTGCCACCCCCGGCATCAGAAGCTACCAGAGCTACACCCCACCCAGGGCCCCCCAGAGGCCTGACCACCCCACTCCACGGATTGTAGCCCAGGAGGGCCTGTTTGGCAGGAACTCAGCACCAGTTCCCACAGCTCTGTTTGGCCTCCAAAAGTGCCCACTCCCCACTCCACCCCAAGTGGGAAATGCTCAGCCTGCAACCCCCACCCGGCCTGCCCCTGAGAAGGCCTAAGAGGGTCAGGGACAGCTCCCTTCCAAGGTGAATTGTTGGGAGGCCGTGTAGGGGGAAGGCCTTGCCCCCGTGCCCGCTCCCAGGACCTCATGCTTCAGCTGCTCCGGGCCAGAGAGCACCTCTTCCGGAGTCCCAGAGCCAACCCCAGGTACTCTGTCCTCTCCCCACCACCCTGAGGTCCAGATGTGAGCGGAGGAGCGCCCCCTATGTCTCTGGGCTGACCATGACATCCTGGACATCCATGCCTCCTCCCTCGTGTCTCCCCACAAAGGACAGCACTCCTGCCCCAGGGAGGATCCCAAGCACTGGTTCCAAGCTGCAGGGGTTTCAGGTGGATCTGGCTGGTAAGCCCATCGGAGCCTATGACTGCAGGGCCTCCTGCACCCCAGCCAACGATGCGTGGGCCTCGTGCACCTGGATGGGACCCCTGTCCCCGATGAGGACATCTACAGACTCCGGGCATCAACCAGGTCTGTCTGGGACAAGAGAGGACACTGAGGTCCAAGTTCAGTCCTGTGGGGCCGAGTGGCTTCTGTCCCCATAAAGCAGCCGTTCACAATGCAGGAGCCTAGAAGGTTTGAGTTGCCTCCTCTCTTTTCCTTCTGGTCCAGGAGCCTTGCTCTCTTCAGACAGGCAGGAAGGATGGGAGTCCTGATCCCTTCTGTGACAGAGCCCAGTCATGGGGACGGAAGTGGTTTGAGTGAAATGCTGAGCTCAGCAGATTTTCGAGTGCTTCAGTCATCGCAGGCAGGGGCGGAGGGGGGCGGGTATCAGGATGTCTGGGCAGAGGCATCCTGGCAGTCAAGGCGGAGTGAGGGAGGGGTCAGCAGAAGGACCACAGATGACTGCACCGAGAGGCGGGCAACGCCCATGGGGGGGGGGGGGCGACCNCAGATGACTGCACCGAGAGGCGGGCAACGCCCATGGGGGGGGGGGAGCGACACTAAGGCCCTGAGCTGAGCGAGAAGAGTCTCCACCACCTTTATGTAAAGAACCAATGAGAGGGGCACCTGGGTGGCTCAGTCGGTTAAGCATATGACTCTTGATCTGGGCTCAGGCCATGATCTCAGGGTTGTGAGACAGAGCCCCGAGTTGGGCTGGGCGTGAAGCTGTTTAAGAGTCTCTCCTGCCCTCTCCCTCCACCCCTCCCCTCTCTCGCCCTCTCTTAAAATAAACAAACAAACAAACAAACAAACAAATAAATAAATAATAACTAGCGAGCGGATGAGAAATACATGCAGTAGGGCTACCCCAGGATCTGAGAGTTTATATGAGCAAGAAATGTGGAGCCTGGAGTTTCTCAGCAGTTTCTGGGAATTCCAGAGCCTGCTTGCGCAGTGGAATGGAGGTCTGGAGCAGAGTCCACCACAAAGGGGTAGAAGCCAGGTTGCCGGGGGTCAGCGTGAGGGAAGGTGCTGACCACGAAGCGAAAGGGAAGTAGCGTCTGTTCTTAGAAGGGCCAAGGGAGCAGAGAGCCAGGGCCCCGGATGGATGTTTCTTGCTGGCCTGTGGAAGGTGCTCACCGGGCACCCGTTGAATGTAGGCCTCGAAGCCGACCTGTGACAGTGATACTATCCTCATTGCACAGGTGGGAAATGGGGCTTCCAAGAGAGTCTGTGGTTTGCTCCAGGTCACACAACGCCTCTGTGGTTGAGCCAGGGGCTGCCTCAGGCCTGTTCGACTCCAGGGCCTGATGTCTGGTCAACGAGTTCCCAGAAATAGGGGGCACACAGGAGACAGGTGAGCCTGGGACTCCCTAGGGCCGAGGCTGAGGGGGTGGGTCTCCGGGAGGGGAGGTAAAGGCAGCTGTCATTCGCACAGGCCTGCACTGAAAGGGGCAGGTCCAGAGTTGGGGGTGGTTCTTGTCCCACCGCGCCTTGCACCTCTGTCCTCTGTCCCTACCACTCACACTCGGCTTCTTTCAGTTCCCTTTGGTGACACGGCTCCCCCCACCCACACAGGCATGCACCCTGGCCTCTACCGGAATCGGGCCTCTCACCACACCCTCAATCTGCCACCCCAGTCAGGGGAAGTGGGGGCGGGGGCTAGCTCACCGTGGGGAGTGAGGGGCCTGGACACATCTCTAGGGCTGCGGAGGCCAAGTCTCGCTGCTTCCACGTGGCCAGGGCCTGCTGGGGGAGTGGGGTGGGGGTGTGGGGCCAGGAGTGATTGCACGGGGTTGGGGGTAGCCTCGCTTCTCCTTTGCTTTTGCTTCACCTTAGACAGCAACGGGAGGCAAGGGGACCCTTCTGTTTTGGAAGAACCTGAAGGATGCTCTCTGCCCCTGTCCCTTCCTCCCTATGTCATGTCTCTGGCCCAGAGTGGTTCTTGGTTCAGGTTGCCCTGGTCTGGGCAAGGCAAGACCCCACAGCAGAGCCCCTGTGTAGCCCCTATCCCTGGGGCCTCATCCCAATGCTGTGAGCTCAGTAACCTCTTCTCCCCTTCAGAGACAGAGAATGAGACTCAGAGAACCTGCCTGAGGTCACTTAGCACCAGAGAGGGACGCCAGCTCAAGTGTGGTGAGCTTCCCCGACACGCGGCCCCTGCACAGTTCTTAACAAAGTTCAGAGTGTCTGAGAGTAGGGACCACCCCTAAGAGTAGGGGGGAGGGGGCAGCATCCTAGAGTCTCATGGTCCCTCAGACTGTGTGTGGGACATCTGACCATAAAAGAAGACTCTCAGTGGCTATTGCTCCAGATATATTTTCTGGATCGACATAGAATATTTTTTCCATCAAGCATAACTGATGTCCGGTGGAAAAGGGTTCCCATTTTGTGGCCACTTTCTATTTAATGGGAGTTTCATTTTTACAGGAGACAAATATAAAACAATCTACCTATCCACGTTTTCCCCATCCACACTTTAAACTTTCAAAAATACGAAAGAGTGAAATACTCAACAGATACAAAAATACTTGTGCATAATTATATTTCCATTTTATGTTAGGGTTGGGGGAGAGGGAGAGAGATGCAGAAAAGAAGAAAAGAGACAGCACCTAGTAAGTAATGATACAGATTAGCAGTGAAGAACAATCCAGGCGTTCCTAGAGGGAAAAGGAGAGGAAGGAAAGGTCAAAGTTCTGATTCATCAACTAATACTGGATTTGGGAAAAACATAGGAGCCTCTGACCTTTAAAGGGCAAATAATACTATAAAAAATGTATATATTTTAGTTGCTCTAAGTTGGTTAAGCATCTGCCTTAGGCTAAGGTCATGGTCCCGGGTCCTGGGATGGAGCCCCACATTGGGGTCCTTGCTCAGTGGGGAGTCTGCTTCTCCCTCTCCCTCTGTCGACTGCTCTGCCTACTTGTGCTCTCTCTCTGTCAAATAAATAAATAAAGTCTTTTAAAAAAATAAATATTACTATAGAAAACATTGAAAAGACAAAAATAGTCCCCGAGTAAGCTGATTCCAGTGGGGATCAGACATTAAAATAAAAATTTCATAAGTGAAGCCAATGAGGATGAGCTTGGGAGCTCAGAAACCCGACCAAGGAGTCGAAGTCAAGGTAGGCTTTCCAGACAGATGATGCTGAAACAAAATTCCGAGAGCAGTCATTATCAAGCAAAGAATGCTTCAGGAGAAAGAACAGGACAAATGAAGGTTGAGTCGGTGAGACCCATTTATGGAACCGAAAAACGTTCAGAACGGCAGGTGGACGGTCAAAGCAGCGGGTAAGTGTGACCCGCAGGACAAGAGACCACGCACTGACCCTGAGAGGTCCCAAGGGCGACCAGGGAGGGAGAGCTGGGGCAGCAGGTGCGTAGGTTGAGACTTAGAAAGGGACAGAGTGGCTTGAGGAGCCCCGTCTGCAAGCACGTGGAGGAGGCGGTGTCCCGACCCGGATGCCCGCGCCTTGGCCCTGGAGCGACCCTCCGAAGGAGCGCAGGCGGGCGGAGCGAGGACCCACGAGCCGTCAGTCGACCCTGCGGCGCCCTCGTTTGCACTGTGTTGACGGCCTGTGTCTGCCCGGACCTTGAGCACCCGGGGGGCGCGGGCTGGGGAAGTTCCCGGGCCCCGCGGTGCACTTGGCCATCATGGGGAGAGGGTCTGGGGTCGTCGAGTTCAGATTGCCGAAGGAGCCCAGTAGTCTGCCTGGCGTCTCCCCGGAGGCCTTGGGCTGCAGGGGGACCCGGCGGGGCCCGATGCTCAGGGGCCCTCGGTCGCGGGGTCGGTGCGGTGGGGGGCGGGGTGGTCCCGAGGGGCAGGG
>LNAC01000049.1:3161534-3191590 GCA_002007465.1 Ailurus styani | reverse complement strand
CGGCCTCCTCCCCCGTCGGGTAAGAGGATGAGGCTTCGGGGGCTCGTCTTCCCCGGACCTTCGGGCCACCGGCAGGAACTCGCGCAGAGTGTGTGGGAAGACGGTGTCGGGTAGGGGCGCCGTCTCTGGGCTCGGACAAGAGGCGCTGACTCTCCTAGCGGAGAAGCAGCTCGCGGAGCAATTCGTGGACTGGTTTCTCCACGCCCTTCCCTCGACCTTAGAAACAAAACAAGTCAGAGTCTAAAAGTAGAGGGAGAGTGAGACGGCTGTGGCCGCGACGCGGGTAGAAGGTGTTCCCGGCCCCACCGCCCCCCAGTGCGCAGGGGTCTCCGGGCAGTCGGGGAGGGGCACGAAACGGTGGGGAAGAGACGGGGGCGCCGTCGGCTGGAGGAGGGCTCCGCGGGGCAGACCCCGAAGCCGAGCCCGCGCCCTGGAGGTGGCTCGGCAGGACTGGCCTGGGCTCCCCGCGCGCCCCGAGCGACGGGCCGCAGGCGGGGCGGATGGAGGAGCCTAGGGGGGCAGCGGGGGCCCGAGGTAGAGGCCCCGCCCTCCCTGGGGCGCTAGGACCCCTGGCAAGTCTAGGGAGGCACTGGGAAAGCACTCTTTTGTACCTAAAGGCCTTACTTTGGGGTTTCCCCCTGCACGTCGTCGGCCTTCCCCTGCAGGAAGCCTGGAGAGGCATCTGCTGCTCAGAGCCTCAGCTGGTCTCAGGATGTGGTCAGCTCACCTGGAGGGTGGGGGGTTAGGGTCATACCAGGTGCAGGGAACCCTTTGCCTTCTCCCCGAGCTCAGTGTGGGGGAGACAGTGTGAATCAGACAGACTCCACAGGTAGCAAGGGGCTTGATGCTCTTCCCACTAGGCGGCGGCCCAGCTTCCTCCCCTAAGGGGCCCTGGTCCCCACGATGTTCCAGGCTCCTCGGGTGGTCGGCTCCTGGAACTTTAGCGCCCTGGGGTGAATTGTGGGGCTTCCCCACCTCAGCAGGAGTTCCTGAGCTGCTCCTCTAGACGCTTCGCTTTTATACAATTCACCCGAGAGGGCTTCCTCAGGTCCTCAGCAGCCTCAACCCTTTTCTTAATTTTTTCTTTAAAGATTTTATTTATTTATCTGACAGAAAGAGAGTGAGGACGTACAAGCGGGGAGAGCCGCAGGCAGAGGGAGAGGGAGAAGCAGGCTCCCCGCAGAGCAGAGAGCCCAACACAGGGCTCGATCCCAGGACTCCACAATCATGACCTGAGCCGAAGGCAGATGCTCAACCCACTGAACCACCCAGGCGCCCCTCTTTTCCTCATTTCCGTGGAAACTGATGCCGGTTTTTCTGGCTTTCCCCACTCTCCAGGGCTCAAACCCTAGGCCTAGGGGCTGCAGAAATGTCACCCCAAGTCTCCAGACCCCTGAGAAGGCAGACCTGGTCAGGCCTGTCTGCTACTGAAAAATCAAGTCCTCCCAGCAAGGGGGCGGGGGTGGAACGTGAGATGGGCTTTCTGAGATGGTGCTGGGGCTTCTGAGGTCCGCTGGAAGTGTAGGTGACTGTTTCTACCTGGAGGCAACGCAGGGATGGGCCACAAACACGCTGAAATTCAGAACTCTTGGCATTAGGATAGTCTGAGATCTAAGTTCACCTCTAGGCAGGAAGAAGCCTCCTTGGGAAACACACTGAGCCTGATCCCGGGGCACCTGAGGCTGAAGACCTTTCTTTGGCCTGCTGGACACCCTCCCTTGGCCCTGGCCGGACTAGTTAGGAGAGCCTCTTATCCACACCCCGCTCCTTTGACCGCCCAAAGCGATTGTACCCTACCGACATGAGTAATTTCAAAATCTTTGTCTTGAACAGCACTGCTGGGCCAGGCTAGGCGGCAGAACTCACCCTGACTTCCTTCTTGCCCCGGGCAGGGGAGGAGGCCCTCTCTGGTCTGCCGGTGCCACCACCCCAGGCACAGCGGCAGGCCTGACCCTGTGGAGGGCTGGTCATCAGGGTAGCTTGCCTTCTCCTCTGGGTCAACAGAGCTTTCCTCTGTCCACCCTCACTTAGCCACAGTTGGCTACTGATGACTATCACTGGCCTGTTCTCGGACTAAGGCCTCTGGGCAGAGGACGCAGGTGGGAACTATAAATCCCATGGCGGTGGGTGAGGCTCTAACCCAGTGCTGTGAACCACACTGAACGTATAATGACCCGCAGCAAGAACTGGGGATTGGGGAATGGGCTACAGGGTAGGGGATTGACAATTCGGTCTTGGGGACCCAAATGTCAATTTCTCCATGTACCTTCCCTCCCCCAGTTCACAGTGAGTCAGATTTCCGTGTTGTCTTGTCTGCCACTTTCATTTCCCCTGGGGCTGGGTGGAGGTTGGTTCAGAAAGGGGAACTGAGCCACCAGTCTTATGAGGCCTGGGGACAGGGCTGGGGGCTCTCCCACTCCCCCCCCCCCCGTCCTAGCGCAGAGCTGGGCACTGCTCTGAGGAGAGGCCTGCAGGTGGAGACTTCTTAGCAGCGTGGAGGTAGCACTTAGCGACTCCAGCCCAAAAAGGTACTGAGCAGGGAATTTCTGGGGAAACTGAGCTCCAAGCAAGCCTGGAATGATAGGGTCCACACCGGAGAGATCATCTTGTTCCGATCTCCCACCTAAAGCGGGCCAGGAAGTCCACCTGGGCTTCAGTCCCCCCAGAAACGAGTTGCTCCCAGGCCTACCCTATTAGTTCCACGGCTTTAGCTGTCAGAAAATTCTTTTTCGACCTGGGTCTAGTCTGCCTCGGTGGAGGCTGTCCAGGTGTTGACTCAAACCCCACTCCTTTTGTCACATGGTGGTACCACAAAGGTTAAGGATAGCTCTTGTCCTGTCCACCAACCCAGATGCCCCATTTCTTTTAGCCGTTCCTTCCCTGACAGTCCCGACCCACCATAGACCCTTGCCTGTGTCACAGCCCCAGCGGCCTTCCTCTGACCTCTGGTCTCACCTCACTCTGAGTCAGAGGAGGATCCCGGAGAGAGAGCGGCACTGGTGGGGGAGAAACAGCTGGGAAGGACAGAATCTTCCAGCATCTGGGGTATATCAGTTGGCTGGTATTTCTCAAGTCCCACTTCAGGCCGCTGTCCTGGTGATGCAGGAGGTAGACCGAGGGGGCTGGTGGGATTTCTCTCAAGACGTCCCGCTTCATCCCTGAGGGAAACTGAGGAGGCAAGGAAGCTCTGAGGAATGGGTGTGGGAACCCTCTCTCCAATCACATGCTACAGCTCGCTCTCCAGCCAGGTTTTCTAGAAGGTGGTAGAGTGAGGGAGTTCGAGTGAGGGAGTTCTCCGGGCAAGGAGAGGGCAGAAGGGGAGGGAGGGAAGCAGGGTGGGCAGGAAGAAAGCTGAGCGAAGAGGTGGACTGGGCTGCCCCCGTTTGCTCCACCTGAAGCAAGGGGGCTGGCTTGTTGTCCGCGCATGTCAGTCACTCCCCGGCTGTGGGCGGCCTCACCCCGGAGCGGCTCTGTACCCTTGTGCCCCTCCAGCCTCACAGCAGCCGGGGAGTCATGCACGTCTGGGGGGGGGGGCACACAGCAGCCACTCTCTCTATAAACCCCTCCTCCCCCAGCCCCCGAACACGAAGCACAGACACAGTGACCCTGTGACAAGGAGGCTGATGGTTGGAAAAAGGAATTGGCTCGGAGCATCTATCTGCAAATCTTCTGGTGACCCCCTCTTTCTCCCACAGAGCCCTTTGCCATGAACCAGCCTGCCCCCAGGGCACCCCCTCCGCCCCGCCGCGTGCGACTCAAGCCCTGGCTGGTGGCCCAGGTGAACAGCTGTCAGTACCCCGGGCTGCAGTGGGTCAACGGGGAAAGGAGATTCTTCTGCATCCCCTGGCGCCACGCCACGCGGCACGGCCCCAGCCAGGACGGAGACAACACCATCTTCAAGGTCAGCTCCTGATGGGGGTGACTGCCTGCACTTCTGGGGCACCCCCGCCCTAGAGAGGATCGCCGTTCATCTCAGACTGACCCCTCTCCCAGCCTCCTGGCTGCGGGTGACCCCAGGCTCGGCCCCCGGGGAGGGGGCATAACCCCAGCTGAGTCTTTTTTAACCTCTTGCCCAGAGCAAGGTGGGCACTGAGAGGCCCCCAGGAGACCTTCGTCCTCCTCCCTTTTCTTGTCTCTTTCTTGTCACCGTGAGTGCGGGTGCAGTGTGCGTGTTTGGGGTGTGCGTTTGGTCTAAGCGGAGACCACAGGATGCCCTGGGATGGGAACACTAGGAGCGAAGTATAGTTTCACTTTTCCGTATGTGTGTCGGTAAAATTAAAAAATGAAATCATTGTTCTGCATCCTGCATTTTCCAGCCAACATCAGAACCAGCTCTCCTCTGCCACAAAAGCCACGTCACTTTCAGTGACCGCTGGAGGGGGTAGCAGTTTAGTAACCCAGACCCGGCGTATGGGCCCTCCACGTTGCTTCTAGTGTTCCAGTACTGAAGACCCGTTGTCCTGCACGCCCTCTCAACTCTTACCCTTTGTACATCTCACCTGATTTTCTTTGGGGTCAGTTCCTAGTGTTCAACATTGCTGGGTCAAAGAGAATCCTTATTTTTTTAAAGATCTGGATATGCTTTCCTTTGTCTTTGCAGGTTGATATTTACCCTTTGAAGGTTCTTTTCAACTCTGTTTCTTATTTTTGAATAGGTCATGCAATTCAGAATTTAAAAAGTGTAAAATGGTTTGCAGCAAAAAGTCTCCCTCCCACCCGTCTCCAGCCACCCCACCCCCCAGAGGCAATTACTTTGTTGTCTTCTTGTTTATCTTTCCTGAGAGATTTTTGTGTATACACGCAAACAGGTACCTCTCTCCCCCCTCTACTTTTCACAAAATGATAGATGGAGTCGTACCCTCTGTACCTCGTATTTCTTGAAGATCATAACGTGTCAGGATATCGAAAACGTCTTCTTCTTCTTCTTTCCCTTGCTGCCCAGCATTCCATTCTAAGGATTGGCCATAATTCAACCGATTCCCGTTCATGGACATTTATTTGGGGTCTTCTGCTTTTACAAATAGTGCTGCAGTGAGTAACGTTGTAGGTGCAGAATTTTGTGTGGCTGCTTCTGTATCCCGACGATAAATTCCTAGAAGTCGAATTGCTAGGTTAAGGGGAGGAAATATTTGTAATCCTGCTATCAGCCAACTTATCCTCAAAAACAGTACCAACCGCTAAGGTGTATGGAGCCCATCCGAAGTGCAGGCACAGTTCTGGAAGCTCTGTGGGCCCTATGAGGTGGGCACTCAGATGGGGACGTGACAGCAAAAAGAGGCAAAGTGACATGCCCCTGGCACACAGCTGGTGGGTGGCCATTTCCAGATTCAAAGCCAACCCCACTCCAGATCCCATGCTCTCATCCACCGTGTGACACCGTCCTCCTTAGAGACTGTGCCTATATTTACCCTCTCGGGAGCAGTGAATGAAATGCCTTTCAAAGCTCTTGGGTTTCCTTTCCTTTGTCAGAGCCCTGAGGGCCGGGAAAGACTGGAGTCCTATCTCCCACCTTGCAGAGGGACTCTCAGGTCAGCCTCCGTGTGTCCCTGAAGTTCTCCCCGCTCAGCAGTGACCCCCATGGGCCAGGAGGGGCTGGGGCTTTGGTGAGGACGGAGGTTCTCTATGGAGGCTTATCTTTTCTTCCTGCCTCAGGCCTGGGCCAAGGAGACAGGAAAGTACACGGAGGGGGTGGACGAGGCGGACCCGGCTAAGTGGAAGGCCAACCTGCGCTGCGCCCTTAACAAGAGCCGTGACTTCCGCCTCATCTATGATGGACCCCGGGACATGCCACCTCAGCCCTACAAGATCTACGAGGTCTGCTCTAATGGCTCCGCTCCTGCAGGTATCAGGCCTGGCCCCCTGCGGGCTCCCTAGGGGCTGTTCAGGAAGGCCCCGGGCCCCTCCAGTACGCAGTGGTCAGGGACAAGCTTCGAAGTCGTGACACCCCAGGTTCGCGGGAGTGGCCTGCGATGGGCCCTGCGTGGGGCCCGGAATGGCCTGGCGCAGACCAGGCCCTGTGTCTGTCTTCCTCAGCTTGCCCCCGTTCTTGGCTGTTGGCTCCAGGGCGTGTAGGTCTAGTGACCTATGGGGCTTCGTGCCATGGGGCCAGGGAGGTCCCTGGCGGTTCCTGGCGGCTGTGTGCCCTTCAGCTCACTGCCGGAGCTGGCCCACGGAGCCCTGGTGCCCTTCCTCTCCTCCCCGCCAACTCCCTTGCTTCGCGTCCTCTCCTGCCCTGCAGAGCCGCGGCCCAGTGAGGACTACACTTCTGTTCCGGGAGAGGAGGAGGAGGTGGAGGAAGAGGAAAACGTGAGCTCGGGACCGTTCTTGGCGGCGTCCGCCTGTGCTGACGTGGTGGGTCTTGTTGGGGCCTTTCTGCCGTCCTGCTCCGCTTTCGGGTTAAGCGGTCCCTGTCCTCCAGGGCCCTGCTGCCCTTTTTATAGCTCTTCCCTCGAGTTTGTTCTTGGGGTTCTGAGGCTAGGAACACAGTCACCGCCCTGACCTCCTTAGGGCTTTGTTGGTACAGAACATGCCCACACGTTGTCTGACACACCCTCCCGGGAGCTGGGGCTGAATAGGTGCCGCTACGTGTACCTTGAGGACACCAAGGCGCTCGGAGTTCACGGAGCTGCCTGGGGGCGAGGCCAGAGCTGGGACTGAAGGCAGGGTCTGGCCTTGCAGAGCTGAACACCCGGGAATTGTCTGCGTGGTTCTCATGGGTTATTTCTTTAGCATCAGATCAACTCATTAACCTGTCCTCCCTTCTCTCTCTCTGGCCTATTCCCTCCTCCTTTGCCCGGGTCTTCCCTTCAGCTCCAGAGGATGTTACCAAGCCTGAGCATCACAGGTGGGGCTGGGAGGGGGGTGTGGTTGGGGGCCTAGTAGAAGGAGAAGCTGCAGGTCCCCTCGGTTCCTGGGAGGGGGCTGAAGGGAGGCTGCAGGGCGGGGGGTGCCCAGGGCTGAGAGTAGGGGGGCCTAGGAGGAAGTTCTCAGAAGTGGCATTAGAACTCTGCCTCCCCCCACCCTCTATAGAAGCAGTGCAACCTGGCCCCCCCATGGCACCCTATTCTTTACCCAAAGAGGAGGTCAAGTGGCTGCCCGCTCTCCAGCCACCTGTGGTGCTGGGCCCTCCTGCACCGGACCCCAGCCTCCTGGGCCCCGCCCCCGGCAATGCTGCTGGCTTTGGGGAGCTTCTCCCTGAGGTCCTGCCGAGCCTGCAGCCTGGGCCCCTGGCTGCCGGCCTGCCCCCCACGGGTGAACAACTCCTGCCCGACCTGCTGATCAGCCCCCACATGCTGCCTCGTAAGGACCCACAGGAGGGCTGGGCCGGGTAAAGCAGGCCTGGGGGATTGGTTTGCAAGAAGGGTGGAGGATGAAGAGCGAAGATGTTCAAGCCAGGCCCTCCCTGGCTGTGGGGTGGGGGTGGGGGTGGGTAGAAGTGGGAGAGCAGACGAGATGGGCTGGCTGCAGGGCAGAGGGCAGAGCAAGTCGGGGGCTGCAGAACAGGGAGGCGTGAGGCTCACAGACGGGCCGGGCCTGCCCTCTGCCCCACAGTGACTGACCTGGAGATCAAGTTCCAGTACCGGGGGCGGCCACCCCGAGCCCTCACCATCAGCAACCCACAGGGCTGCCGGCTCTTCTACAGTCAGCTGGAGGCCACCCAGGAGCAGGTAGAGCTCTTCGGCCCCGTGAGCCTGGAGCAAGTGCGCTTCCCCAGCCCTGAGGACATCCCCAGCGACAAGCAGCGCTTCTACACAAACCAGCTGCTGGATGTCCTCGACCGTGGGCTCATACTCCAGCTGCAAGGCCAAGATCTGTATGCCATCCGCCTGTGCCAGTGCAAGGTGTTCTGGAGCGGGCCCTGTGCCTCCGCCCACAGCTCGCACCCCAACCCCATCCAGCGGGAGGTCAAAACCAAGCTCTTCAGCCTGGAGCATTTTCTCAATGGTGAGGGACTCGCATCGTGTTCCTCCTGGCTTTCTCTCGTCCAGGGGCATGGTTCTAGCCTCTAAGGGTCTTGATCTTGCTGCAGAGCTCATCCTGTTCCAAAAGGGCCAGACTAACACCCCGCCGCCGTTTGAGATCTTCTTCTGCTTTGGGGAGGAGTGGCCTGACCGCAAACCCCGAGAGAAGAAGCTCATCACTGTACAGGTAGACCACCATCTCCTCTCTCGAGCCCCCACTCTGCTTTGGCTTGAATACTGGGGGAATCCTGGGGCCCAGCCCTTGCTCCAGGGTGGAGGCTTAGGGCTCTCTGAGCAGTGTGGACTTGGCAGCCAGAGATAATCAAGGGCCGGGGCTGCCCACACATAAGTAGCCTTTGTTATGAAGTAGAAATTGGTGCCCCTTCTTCCTAGTGGATGCAGTCCCCCACCTGCTCCGTGGTCGATGCCTCGGGAACAACTGGATTTGACAGTCTGGCCAAGGTTCTCCCTGTCCCTCTTTGCCCCCCAGGTGGTGCCTGTAGCAGCTCGGCTGTTGCTGGAGATGTTCTCAGGGGAGCTTTCTTGGTCAGCTGATAGTATCCGGCTACAGATCTCAAACCCAGACCTCAAAGACCGCATGGTGGAGCAGTTCAAGGAGCTTCATCACATCTGGCAGTCCCAGCAGCGGCTGCAGCCCGTGGCCCAGGCCCCTCCCGTGGCAGGCCTCAGTGCTGGCCAGGGGGCCTGGCCCATGCACCCAGCTGGCATGCAACAGTGAGACTGCAGGGACTGGCACAGGCTTCCCAGGTGGCTGTGTGGGCTCATGTGAAGGTATTGATGGCCCCAGTGGGCACCTGACCAGCTGCAGGGCCCTCTACCTGGGTCTCCTGGAAATGGCTTGCACCAAGAAGGAGAGGGAAGAGAGGTCCAAGCTCCAGGCTCTCTCCCATAGCACCTGAGGGAAGCTGAAAGCCAGCTTTGCTTTGAGGGCTGTCTTCCTCTGTGTCTCTCCTCTGCTCACTCTGGAGTAACTGAGCCATTAGCTCCAGTGAGCAGGGAAGTTGACGCCACCAACCCTGGGGGCCTAGTTGAGAGGGAATTGTCTGAGTGGCCCACTCCTGTAGTTGCCCCCAGTCCCTCAGGCAAAAAGAGCCAAGTGCTGTGGACCACACTCCCTCAGCAGGGCATGGGCCTGATCCAATTTTGGGGTTCCCTAGTTTGAGCCTCATTTCCTCCCATCATTTTCCCTCTGAGATAGACAGGCACTTAGGTATCATACCAGATCCTTAAGGCCGGCAGCTACCTCCTTGAGAGTCTAAGAACATGGAGTAGAAGTGGAATTTTATGTATTTTTCAATTAATAAATATTAAAAACAGATTCAGCTATTTACTTTTAGTACTAGTTGCTTCCATGCTGTTCTACCAGGCCCTATTTCTGGTATCAGCTGGCCCTCTTTCCCCTAGCACCTGGCCTCCATCTCTGGGGCCACAACGGGAGGAGGGCCTGCCTATTCAGGCTGATGAGTCAGTGGGGTTCTGTAAGCACTCAACTGGCCAGCTTTGCTTTCTAGGAGGAAGCGAGCTGAAGTAAGGGCGTGGGGCTTTAATTGTGTGCAGTCTAAAATCCTGTCCAAGTCAAACTGAGCACAACTGATGTTACTGCAGAAAAGTTTCATTGATTCCAAATACTATGCAGAGCTCTGCAGTCAAGCTTATTAGCTCAAAACCCAATACTTAAACATACTGTGTGATCCTCTGTCTGTAAAACTAAAGATAATGCAAACTAATCTACAGTGACAGCAGATCAGTGGCTACTGGAGGATGGTAAGAGGCATGAGGAAACTTTTGGGAGTAAAGGTATGTTCACTATCTTGATTGTGTTAATGGTTTCATGGGTGTAGCCTATGTCAAAGCTTATCAACTGTACAACCGAAGTATGTGCAGCTTATTCTATGTCAATGATACTGCAATACAGGTTTCTTTTTTTCAAAGACCAAATACTGTACTCAGTGGGTTAGCAATCAGTCTACTTGGGTGGCTGTCGTAGAAAGAATATATGCAGCACATTTCTGTTCAACATGCCGAGGGACCTGTTCTCTCCCCCACTGAGGCTATATGAAAGGATAAAATGTAGCATGAGGAATTTTCGGGTGAACTAAAATAAAAGATGCAGAAGGAGCCACTCCCCCGAAATATGAAGGGCCCGTGGCATCAAGGGCAGGGGCCCGCCGTTTAAACTCCATCTGCAGCTGTCTCTCAGGGAAGGGCTAAGTTAACGGCTCACTCACGGAGTCTAGCCGTCATTTCAGAGCTCTGAGGCAATGAAAGGAAGGAAAAACAAACAATGATTAAATTTTAAAAATTTATTGTTTTCTTTTTTTTTCTTTTTTGTTGCTGTCAATTGTTCTTGGGATGGCTACAACACCAGACAGAACAGTGCCCTCATATCTAATGCTTGTGCAGGGCTGCAACTCGTTTAAAACAGTAAGATCTGCTTTGGGCTTCCCTCTCCCGCTCACCCCCCAATGACGTCAAATAATTTCCACATTTTTTTTAGTAAAATACAGTTAGCCCTGTAAACACTTTCCCCCATAATCCCACCCTCTTTTTTGTCCTCTCTCATGTCTGTGGGTGAAAAATTAACTAAAAAACACGAAAATCTTAAAAAAAAAAAAACAAAACTAAAACTTAGAATATACATTTATATCCCACTCACCCTAATTTTGGCTCTTCTCTCCAAGGTGGATGACAACCCAAAGTGGATTAGAAATGGATTTAGAGACCGGATAGGGTCAGGGCTGGGAATATACATGAATTTTGGCCCTGGCAGGTCCTGGTATTCCTGATGTGACCATGATATAAAACAAACAGGTTCCTCCTTGTCGGAACAACTCTAGAGGTGGGAAGAAATGCTGGGGAGAGTGGGAGAAATTTCTACTCATTTTCATTAAAAGAGGGGAAAGGGAAAGAAGGGTGAGTGGGAAAGAGAGGAAAAAACAATAGAAAACCTTAAAAGATGGTCCTGCCTTTTCTTCCAATTGCAGCTATTTCGTCTGAATTCCCATTTCCCCTAAGTAAATGGTTTCTGTTTCACAAAAACTTGTACTTTTATTTTGTGTGCACATGCGTGTTCGCATGTGTGTATAGGTACGTGTGTGTACGTGTGTGTCACTGCTACCAAGTGAACGTTTCAGTTCTGGTTTTAGTTTAGTTTTCTTTTTTTTCCTTTTATTTCTTTAAAATTATTTTTCCTTTGAAACAAGTTCACCAGGAAACCAGCTCCCCTCCCACCACGCCGGACAGGCAGCAGCCATCTTTTTTTTTTAAACCGCGCTGATTTTCCCTCACACCCCCAAACAGGAACTCCTCAGGATGGCCTCTGAAGGCTGGAGTCTCTCCCTGTCTGGTGGGACGCCGTGGTGGCGGTGAAGGCCCCTCTGCCACAATGGAGGTTTCTGATTGTGGGACACAGTCTGGTTTTTGTTTTCTTCCTGTCTTCTAATTAAAAAAGACATTCCTGACAAAAGAGAGAAGACAGTCAATAACTGTGATTCCGGAGATAGTAAACTTCTTCTAAAGTCAAATTAGAGGGCCGCCTGGGTGGCTCAGTGGGTTAAAGCCTCTGCCTTCGGCTCAGGTCATGATCTCAGGGTCCTGGGATGGAGGCCCGCATCGGGCTCCCTGCTCAGCGGAGAGCCTGCTTCCTCCTCTCTCTGCCTGCCTCTCAGCCTACTTGTGATCTCTCTCCCTCTGTCAAATAAATAAATAAAATCTTTAAAAAAATAAAGGCAAGGTAGAAGAGAGCTACTGCTCTAACGATACTGCCTACAGTCCTTTTCTGAGTGTGCTGTGGGAACTAGGGGTAATAGGTTGGGGGTAAAGGATATGCCAGCAGGTCTGGGCTGCCCAACCCAAACTGACCAGAAAATCTCTACTTCAGTCCATTTAAATACTGGGGTTTCATGCAAGTTTATTATGAAGGAAGACTCTGCCTGTTAACAAAAATTTAAAAACCACTGATTTAGTCTGTATGAAAAGGGTACTCTGGGAAAGTATGAAGTAGAGTGGTTAAATGGACGGACTCTGGCACCAGAATACTTGTGTCTGAATTGCGGCCTATCAATTACTGACTGAACATCAAGCAAACCATTTAACATCTTGGAACCTCTATTCCCCTGTGCAATGGAACTACTAATGGTAACGAACACAGAGAACCACCTGAGGATTATCTTAGTTAACACATACAAAGTACTTAGAACAGGACCTGACAAGGTTAGGGCTCCCTAAATGTTAGCTATGTGCATCCACAGCTGTCTACGAATAAGCCTATGTGTATCAATGTTAGCTATTACCGACACTGCAAAACTTGAGAATCCCAAATGACATCACTACTCACTAAAGAATAAAATTTAGAAATAATTTCTGGTATGGGTGAGGCACTGCTGAAGAGTGCCTTCATCCACTAATACATTAATGACAGAAACCACCAGTGAGGTGCTGCACATTCATTGAGAACTGCCTCGTGGGAGAATAAAAAGACCTCAAAAGGAGGTGCGAGTGCTTAAGAGGAGCACTGCCTTTCTTCTCTCAGTCAAGAAATTGGCACCCAAATCCCACTACCCAGTTCTTTCAGTCCTCAGCTAAGATTCTTGCTCTGCTGCAGAACCAGGAGTCATGAAGTACATGGAGAAAAACTGGCGATCAGGAGCCAAAGATGCTACCTCCTTTCCTCTACCTCTTGCCTTGGGCAGAACCTGGCATTTCAGTGTTCTGACAGTAAAAGTGTTCAGAATAAGCATCTTTGCTCATTAAACCCGAAAGGTCAGTTTTAGGAGAATGGTGTCAATGTAATCACGGTCGGCTTTAGGTCAGCATTGTTTTTACCACCGTAGCCAGGTTAAAGAATACTTATTTGGTTAACATACAGACTTACCATCCTAAAGTATCTGTAAGGGGATGAGAGAGGGAATTTTTTTTGAGATCTTCTACAATAATAACTTTTCTATGGGGGTGAAGATGGTATCCAAAAGCAGCTGACAATTATCTGGCTGCCTGGGCCCAAGCAAATCAGGGTCCTGCATTTCTTAACTGTTCAGCAGTGTTTAACTGGTAAGTCCTTCCCAAACTAGCCATAGTACAAGTCCCATGATGGGCATTAAAATCTATGCCAGCCCCAAGCTCTCCTGACAGCCAGGGAAAAAGCCGGGAACTATAACCACTCACCTGGGTGACAGGCACAGTGCAGGAGTGTGAGCTATCGAAACAACCTGGTGAAGTCTCGCAAGGCCCAGCAAACTTGTTTACATTCCTCAGCACTAGAAAAGAAAAGGCAGGTTGGCCCCTGATAAGAAAGTTATAATATGGTGAAAACAACCACAACACTGAGGTCCACTGAGAACTATCCTAGCTCTGCTTGAAGCTCTCTCCATTGTCTCTTCACTCAGTTTCTGATCTTTCTGTAACTCAAAGGCAAATATTAACTATTGCATATGAGAATAATTATAAGCTATATGGTCTCTAAAGAGTGGCTGTGGAGAAAAACTGCCTAGGTTTGAGTCTTGGCTCCACCACTCTTGGGCGAGTTACCAACCTACTTTTGTTGCCGCATCTGTTTACCTATCTTACACTGTTTGGAGGATTAAGTCAGTTCAACACTTGGTTGAAGTCACTGACATAAATACAAGAAAGCCAGAACGCCCAAATAAAAAAGCAAGCATATTCACCTAAGGCTGATAATTTTAACTCTATGAGCTGAGCTAACTTAGGTACCCTGGTTTCTTCATTCTCTTCCAAATACAGATTTTGTTTATAAAGCCCATTCTGGCAACTAAGTCTCTATCAGTCATCGATTTTCTAGTTGGACAGGCTGCTCAGGGTTTCCTCCTGTGGGAGGAGAATGGAGAGAAAAGAGGAAAGGGTTAAGGCATGTAGAAAGGGGGGGGGGAAGCAGGACTTGGTCATCAGGCAAGCACTGAGATGGGGTTTGAATAGCCCAATATTCACCTGACCTTATCTTTTCAAAAGGCCTCATTTGTCCAAAACTGTCACCAAGAAACCAGTTGATGCCCATTTCATTCTTTTGTGTCAGTCTTCAGAACAGGTTTTGGTGACTGAACATGAAGCTAAGCTAAAAACAGTGGAAGAGGAAGAACTTCCGAATATGCTCATTCTTCTGTGGCCCTTTCTCTGGCTCAGAAAAACTCAGGGACCACAGCCTACTACCTTCTTCTAACACTGAATCTTCTAACATTGAAAAGACTCAGTGTTAGAAGAAAGACCTCTCTCCTTCTTGTAATGTTAAATACCAGGGGAGGGAACTGCTAACATTGGTTCTACAGAAAAGAAGGTGAAAGGAGAGCTATCTACTTAGTTCCTACATCTGGATTTCCCCACCCAATATAAGGTCTGGAAACATCATTCAGAACCTTGATTCAGATCCCAGAATTTGATTCAACAGAATATTCTAGAAACTTTCTCCAGTTTCTCTCCATCCTAAAAATGTGATGAAAGTGATAAAGTCTTCTGGGTTTTTGTTTTGTTTTTTTAAAGATTTTATTTATTTATTTGACAGAGAGAGACACAGCAAGATAGGGAACAGGAGAGGGAGAAGCAGGGGGAGCAGGAGAGGGAGAAGCAGGCTTCCCATAGAGCAGGAAGTCTGATTCGGGGCTCGATCCCAGGGTCCTGGGATCATGACCTGAGCCGAAGGCAGATGCTTAACGACTGAGCCACCCAGGTGCCCCAAGTCTTCCGGTTTTATTGAAATTCTGCCATTTGTGAGTTTAACATGCTTCAGTACAACTATTAACTTCCCTCAGTCTATTTCCAAATCAATAATGACTATTAAGGAGGCAGCTGGGCTGGCGAGCACATATCACTCACGCTCCCACTGTCACAAAGGAAGAAGATATGTAACCCAAGAGAAGCCACCATGTGGCATGTTATCATAAGAAACTACAACAGTAAGAAACAGTTAAACCTGGGGTAACAATGGAGACTTAAGATTCTTCTACCCTTGGTTTAATCCAGAAGAGAGGGCGCCTGGGTGGCTCAGTGGGTTAAAGCCTCTGCTTTCGGCTCAGGTCATGATCTCAGGGTCCTGGGATCGAGGCCCGCATCGGACTCCCTGCTCAGCGGGGAGCCTGCTTCCCCGTCTCTCTCTGCCTGCCTCTCTGCCTGCCTGTGATCTCTCTCTGTGTGTCAAATAAATAAAATCTTTAAAAAAAAAAAAATCCAGAAGAGAAATGATAACTCCATCCTTCACCTCTCTTGTGACACAGGAAAAAAGTGCCCAAATCAGAATGCAAGTACAGAAAACTGTGTGAGCCAGGGTGAAAGGGCGGTAGGTAGGCTGGCATCCTGAGTCAGCTCAGCTCTGCTCCCAGCCCTGTCGGCAACTGCTTGGATGTCCAGAGCCTCAGCCAAATGTTGAATGTGTCCTTGATTAGGCCCAAAGAAATGGATTAAAAAACAAAAACAAAAACAAAAAACAGACTTATAAGCCACAACTATTATCTGTTTTCTGCCTCAGTCCTTCTGGCATTTATTTCCCATTTCTCATTGCATTCCTTGGGGCGCCTGGGTGGCCCAGTCGGTTGGGTGTCTCTGCCTTTGGCTCAGGTCATGATTCCAGAGTCCTGGGATGGAGCCCCTCATTGGGCTCCCTGCTCAGCAGGGAGTTTGCTTCTCCCTCTCTTCCCTGCTCACACACTATCTCTTGTAATCTCTCTCTCTCAAATAAATAAAATCTTTAAAAAAAAGAAAAGTTCTTAAAAAAAATGGCTATTGTTTTTCTAGATTCTATTTCCTGGCTTCCAGTCCCACAATCCTGATCTTTTTGCCAAACTTCTGAATACTTTTATGGTGACCATTCCTCAAGTCCCATAATTCTAGCAGTGTGCTGAGAAATACAGTCCTTCTCACCTGATGTTCGTGGATAATGGAGAATAACTAAGCTCTAACTAACGACTTGAGCAAGAAGACACCCCCATACTGGCTTCTAACTCTAGAGCCAATGCTTCCTTTATTCAACATCTTCTGACCTTGAGATTCTCATGCAACTGTTAAGAATCAGAGAATAAATATCAACACAGAGAAATGGGAAATGATGGCAGGATTTCTCCTAGTCATAATAAGTGGTGTCTGGAGAACAAGAATGATGTTTCAGAATGAAAACCTCAGCTTCCTTCAAGTTGACCAACTAAAAATGTTAGGGAATTAATTACCAGTACCATTTGAAAAACAGGCTTGGACTTGCTGAAATGAAACCGAACCAGTTTACCCTCCCTGTTAGGATGGCAAACAAAGCAGCATGTTGAGGCAGGAATTATAGGACCTTACAACCAAAAGGGAGACTGAGTCATGCATGGGACAGAAGGTTCAAGAGCAAAATGCATACTAGAGAAAGAGAATTACTACAAGGAGGTGAGCAATCTCAAACCTTTTCTTTAGTAACTCAACATTACCTCTTCTGTTCATCTCCCACCACCATATCACAGCCTACTATAGGAGGAGCTGCAAAACTTGTTCCACAGTGAGAGATCAAGTAGGCCAGGTTGGTGGTGCACCTTATTTCCCAATATCACAGGGCAAAGATCACAGATATTTTTGTTTGTAGCTTTGCATTATTTGGGTTACTTTTCTGTACCACTCAATTTTTCTTAAACATCGAGATGTCCATGACATTTCAGACTTATTCTACAGTTCTACCTATCATAGACTAGTCCAGATAAGGGAAGATAGGTTTGGTGGATACTTATTCTAGAATGTGTGGGTGGCTGCCTTAGAGCTGACAGGAGACATGCTCCAGCTAGCTTTGCAAATGCATTAACAACATTCCAGCAGGTTCTTTTCCAAGGAGAAAGTTAACATTCACTGATCACCTACTACATACCAAATCTTTAGATTTCCACTTGATATCTCATAATAACCCCTTATGAGTAACACAGGTAGTAATAACCCTATTTTACAGATGAATAGGCCAAGGTTCAGTAAGTGGCAAGATTCATGCCAACATCCTTGACGCTAAGCCTAGTCCTTTGAGGGTTCTCTTCAGGCTTCCATTTGCTTTAAGGAAATTAGAGCCAATATGATCCTGCCAATACTAGATAGAACAGAGCAAAACAAAAGCAGAAAGAAGCTACTACACTCTTTTCCCTGAGACTGCTTAGAGGTGGAATACTACTTCTACTGGGAAGATTCACAGTAAAAAGAAATAAAATAATTTTATAAAGTCATCCCAGTCAATATACACCTACCTAGAGGAGGGGAAATTTCCTTCTAGCAAAATATGTCATGAAGGTAGTCACATGCCACTTTTTGGTCATGCATGTCACTTGATCTATGGCCAAAAATCAGTTACTTCTGGGGCGCCTGGGTGGCTCAGTTGTTAAGCGTCTGCTTTCGGCTCAGGTCACCATCCCAGCCCCTGGGATCGAGCCCCACATTGGGTTCCCTGCTCTACAGGAAAGCCTGCTTCTCCCTCTCCCACACCCCTTGCTTGTGTACCCGCTCTAGCTGTGTTTCTCTCTGTCAACTAAATAAATAAAATCTTAAAAAAAAAATCAGTTACTTCTGGGACATGAAATTAAGCCACTTTTAGTAAGCTACAAAACAACAGCACTCATAGGTTTGGAATTTTAACAAATTCTTTAGCAAGATTTTTGGAGAAACTTTGAGAGATGAGAAAATAAACCATTTTGGAAAGTAAGATTAAGAAATTAAATCTCAGAAAAGAAGATTAGTTATTGTACCACCACCCATAATTTATTCCCCCCTTACCCTTTTATTTTTTTTAAAGATTTTATTTATTTGAGAGAGAGAGAGTGCGCCCGAGGGGAGGGGCCAAGGATGAGGAACAAGCAGTCTCCCCACTGAGCATGAAACTGAGGAGACTGAGAGATCATGAGCTGAGCTGAAGTCAGATGCTTAACACACTAAGACACTCAGGCACCCCTCTCCCCTTTTTAAAAACTAGGTCTGGTTTTAATTATAAATGTATACCACATGCTCATGAAAATAATGAAAATAATATAGAAAGTGATGAAATAACAAGTGAAAGTCCCATCCTGGTCCTAGTTGTCTTCAGAAATTTACTATGCATATATATAACATATATAATAAAACAGCTTTTAAAAGTGTAAGTTGGTTCATTTACAACAGCATCAAGAAGAAAGTAATAAAACTACAAAATGTTGCTGAAACACATTAAAGACACCAATAAATACAAAGACCTCTCCTGTTCATGGACCGGAAGACTTAATTTTGTTAGGACGTCAATATTACTCAAAGCGATCTACAGATTCAATGAAATCCCTATCAAAAATCCTACTGACATTTGTTGTGAAAATAGAAAAAAATCTATCCTAAAATTCATATGGAATCTCAAAAGATCCCAAATACTCCAAATAACCTTACACAAAGAACAAAGCTGGGGATCTCACACTTCCCAATTTCAAAATTATTACAAAGCCATGGTAATCAAAACAGTATGGTACTGACATAAAGACAGACACAGAGATCAATGGAATAGAACAAAGAGGCCCAAAATAAATCCCTTGCATATATCATAAAATGATTTTCAATAAGGGTGCCAAGACCATTCAGTGGGGAAAAGAACAGTGCTGGGAATTCTTTTCAATCCAAAGGAATTGAAAGCAAGGTCTTTTTTTTTTTAAAGGTGGGGAGGGGCAGAGAAGGAGAGAGCAGGCTCTATGCCCAGCACAGAGCCAGCCCAAGGCTGGGCTTGATCTCACAAACTTAAGATCATGACCTGAGTAGAAATCAAGAGTTGGGACATGTAACTGACTGAGCCACACAGGTGCCCTGACAGCAGGGTCCTGACGAGATGTTTGGACACCCACGTTCACAGCAGCATTACTTATACCAGTCAGGAGGTAGAAGCAACGCAAATGTCCACCAATACATGAACGAATAAATAAAATGTGGTACATACATAAAGTGGAATGTTATTCAGCCTTAAAAAGGAAGGAAACTCTGA
Organism: Ailurus styani; assembly: GCA_002007465.1. Taxonomy (NCBI): domain Eukaryota; kingdom Metazoa; phylum Chordata; class Mammalia; order Carnivora; family Ailuridae; genus Ailurus; species Ailurus styani. Next base: position 3,172,669 of record LNAC01000049.1, on the reverse strand, counting down.
CACATGCTACAACATGGATGAACCCTGAGAATATTACACTGAGTTACAAAAGGACAAATACCATATGATTTCACTCATAAACAAAAAGTAGACTGATCACTGCTGGGGGCTGGGGAATGGGAGAAGGGAGAGTTGCTGTTTTATAGTTTTGGTTTTATAAGATGAAAAAAGGGGGAAACTGCACAACAGTGTGAATGTTCAATATTCAGTGTTCAGTGAACACTACTGAATATACTTGAGAATAGTTAAAATGATAAATTCTATGTGTATTTTATCACAATAAGAAACTTAAAATTAAAAAAAAAAGAAACTTAAAATTGTCAGTACAAGTTGGGTTATATGATACCATTACTTTTTCCTTTATAATATACCTTACATATATTTCTGTATCATGAGATATATATATATATATTTTTTTAAAGATTTTATTTATTCATTTGACACAGAGAGAGAGATTACAAGTAGGCAGAGAGGCAGGCAGAGAGAGAGGAGAGAGGAGGAAGCAGGCTCCCCGCCGAGCAGAGAGCCTGATGTGGGCCTCGATCCCAGGACCCTGGGATCATGACCTGAGCCAAAGGCAGCGGCTTTAACCCACTGAGCCACCCAGGTGCCCATGAGACATATATTCTTGCTCCTTCTTTTTCAGTGCCTACTTATTTAGTTACATTCTGTTAATTACTTAACCATTCTCTATTAATGAGCAATTAGAATATTTCCAGTGTTTTTCACTATTACCAAACCTTACTCAACATTCATTCTTGGACCTGTAAATCATTCTACTACTATATGAATATAAGCCAATGCCTAAAATTTAGGCAAAATTCTAGATATATAAAAAGGTGCATCAGGGCAAGGTAGCACACAGTTACAAAATACACTTTAACTTGCTATCATTAACACTATTAAGAGCCATAAAAATCTCATGACCTTTGAGTCAGTGATTACATTTTAAGGAAAACAGTCAAAAGAAGGAAAAGGCTAGAGTTTTAGTAATATTCATAATACTAAAAATATAATCGAAATGTCTACTAATAGAGGCACTGAATGGAAATTAAGCAACACCTTTTTAGCTATAAAACAGTAATTAGAAAGACTATGTAGCTACACTTAAAATGTTTACTATGTTCACAGTAAAAAAAAATATTCATGTACACTTAACATTTTAACTAAGCTGTAAACAAGCAGCTCAGGGGCACAATGCACCTCAGAGAGAGATTTTGTTTGGCCTGTATGAAATTAGAACTTCAGTAACTTTAGGCACAGTGAAAATTTTTCAATCCACTGCAGTTTACATCATCTATGTTTTACAACTAATGCTTCATCTATTCACATCTGCATTCCTGATCCCTGAACACCAATGAGAACAGAGGCCTTCAGAAAGGTAAAGACAGATCTTGTGAAGGGTAGTGGGCTGATGACTGCATTTTTCTTTTGGAAGATATAATCCTTCCACTTACCCATTAAGATCTTATGCCAGTTCATAAATCTGTACAGTAAAATCGAAGCACACCTCCACAGCATGGTGATATTTCCCCTCAGATTGGTTTCTAATGTCAATTTGTGCAATTCAATGCTAAATAGACATTAAACTATGAATTTACCAAGGCACACAAGAAACATACTCCTGGGTAAATTTGGTATAAGAAACAAAGACACATTTTTTTCTGCACACCCATTTCTGTTCACATTAAAAAAACACAACTAACCCAAAAAAGCCCCATTATCACTCACCTAGTGACCTGTTTGTGGAAATCTGTAAGTTGTTTGTGTGTCACTGTGACTGCTCCCACGGTTGTCTCCTTTGGCAAACCTTTCAAGGAGTTCTCTAACCATCGACAAAAAGTCTGTGCAGAGAGACAGTAAGAGTTTTAAGAGGAGGCAGAACTTACTCAACGAGACCCTACAAGTAATAACAAAGCCTGCAGGTTTTTCTTAGCAGCATCAGCTCTTCCAGACTTGGAAGTAAATAAAGGAATTAACAAAAGCACTACTATCTTTAGGCCTTCCAACCCTCTGGGGTTTGGAATAGCCTACAAAGGCAAACTAGACTTCCCCTGAAAAGTGTAACAGGAATCATTTCAGCAAGCCCTTCTCTACCTTAGAAGTGAAGTCTGTTCTGGATGAGACTATTGTTCTGTTTCTGTCATTAAACTTCTGTAATACTTCAAAAATTAAACAGCTGCCAGAAAACTCCTACGTGTAAAGATCAAAGGCAACCTACAGCAAAAGTTCAGTACTGCAAAGAGCAAGGATAAAAAGTATAGTTAAGTAAACATGTCAAAAAATATATATATAATATGAATCAAGGGTCTAAAGGATTTTAAGGTCACCTCTCAGTAGAATAGTCATATCCAGTCAGCTCATTTGTGATGCCTGCCTGTTCTCTGGGTCAAAAAATTTTGTTGCTCACTCTGGTTGCTATTTAAAAGAATACTATTGGGGCACCAGGGTGGCTCAGTGGGTTGAGCGTCCCACTCTTGGCTTCGGTTCAGGTCATGATCTGATGGGTTGTGGGATCCACTGCTCAATAGGGAGTCTGCTTGGGATTCTCTCTCTCTCCCTATGCCCCTCCCCCGACTTGCATACTCTCTCTCACAAATAAATCTTCTTTTAAAATGTTGTAAAAGAATATTATTTACATCTGAGCATAGTTTCTTTATACCTTTCAAATGCACAAAAACTGTCTACCCCTACCCCCCTTACTTACTTCCTTTTCAAACTAAAAATCAAATTCAGAGACTTCCTCTGGGTTACTTTCAGTTGAACTGTTCTTCTTTGAGCTAGCTCTAATTTTCCATGCCCTTCTTAAGTAGGGTGTATACTTTGGTTGTAGTTTTTAGCAATAAAATAACCTTTCACATAAAAATTTTTTATATTATATATTCCACTATGTTAATTTATGATAACAAACCAGAGCAAAAGTAAATATTACCTTATAAATGCTTAAGAAGTATGGCATAATTCTCCAAATGTTGCCCCCAAGGAAGACAACACTCTACTAAGACAAACAAGGAGGGGCAAGAGATTCAGGAAGGACCCTTACTTGATAAAGTTTTGGCATCCGAAAACAGCCTATGAGTTAACTGCAATATAGCCCCAAACAAGAACAATAAGAAACTAAAAAGCAAAATTAATCAGCTAGCACACAATGGGTCTCATCATCTTCTAATAAAGGAATCTGAGAAATCTGGTTGAAAACGTTGAATAAACTTGCCACAGATGGGTATCCAACAAAGAAGGTAAGGGTTTATTTATTTATTTTTTTAAAAGATTTTATTTATTCATTTGACACAGAGAGAGAGATTACAAGTAGGCAGAGGCAGGCAGAGAGAGGAGAGAGGAGGAAGCAGGCTCCCCACTGAGCAGAGAGCCCAATGTGGGCCTCGATCCCAGGACCCTGGGATCATGACCTGAGCCGAAGGCAGCGGCTTTAACCCACTGAGCCACCCAGGCGCCCAGAAGGTAAGGGTTTAAACAGTATATGCAAGTCATGCGACAAAGTTGGTATGCCATCTTCTATTGAAAAATCCTGTGTTGAATTTTGAAAATGGTATGGTTAAGAAAGTGCTCAAGAATACAAATTTTCTTTGGGCTTATATCCTTAGAATGTCAATCAGTTTACAGGGTATGGACAACCCATATTTATGTAAGAGTTCCTTTACAAAAACTCAGTTGTAAGTTGATGTTTATAGAAAACAATCACTTTAAATTGCTTGACACCCATTCTGTGGGTATCTATGTATCTATCTATATAATAAACACTTATGAGCCCATGGCTATGTGGCTTCTGTTCTTGCCTCAACTTGCTGTTCAAATTTTCTTTCTCTGTTAGCACTTAACCATATGTTTACAAAACAACGCTTTTATTTATTTATTTTTTCAGACTTTAAAAAAAAAATCCATTTATTTGAGAAAGACAAGAAGACAAGAGAGGCAGAGAACAAGCAGTGGGGAAATTAAGAGGGAGAGGGAGAAGCAGACCCCTCGCTGAGCAGGGAGCTCCACATGGGGCTTGATTCCAGGACCCCAAGATCATGACCTGAGCTGATGGCAGCTCCTTAACCAACTAAGTCACCCAGGTGCCCCAAGAATGTTTTATAAAGTTAAATTTACATAATATGTTTTCTGGGGTCTGGGAACCAAGTATGTTTGTAAAAAAGTAACAGTATGGAAATTTTATTTCTCATGTCAAGAACTTTCATAATTAAATCTGTTGACGCTGAGGGGTTCACTGAGTACTTTCTTAAGGAAAACACAAAAATATAGCCAGCCATATTAGACTGAAACAGAACATGCTGAACAACTAGCGATAGGGAACTGTAGATACTATTCATTCCTGAAGCACCTGAGCTTACATGGAACTGCAGAGCTACCTGATGAAACCAAAGTCACATAGGAGCCTCGAGAGTTTGATATAGAAGAATTAGGGGTGCATGGGTGGCACAGTCGGTTAAGCGTCCAACTCTTGGTTGGGCTCAGGTTGTGAGATTGAGCCCCATGTTGGGCTGTGTGCTCAGCTCAGAGTCTGAGATTCTTTCTCCCTCTCCCTCTGTCCTTCCTATTCATGGCCCACCTCAAATAAATAAATCTTTAAAAATAAATAAATAAATAAATAAAGTTCGTGTGGCTGTTCTGGAAGATAAGCCTAAAGGAAATGTTAGAAATTTATCAAGTATCTGACCACACGTGGCCACCTTTCATTTCAGCCAAAGATCAAGTAAAGCATATCCTCACTAAGAAGATATAATCACTGAATTTTGGAGATCAACACACAAATCCATGGAAGAACTTTTTTGCTCAGTAACATCAGAATCTAACACTAAAAGTGTTCTCTGTTTTGTGAAACTGAAGTTGAGACTAACAACTGTCATCAATGATACAAAGCAAGAGACGACATTAAGATGTATGTGGACTTAAAAGTTACAATAAACTTGTACATCTGGATTTTTTGTGATTCTGGAAGATAGCTCACTTTAACTAGAACCAACTTGTGTACTTTTCTAAACTGCTTTTATATTAACATTAAAAACTATAAAGTCTATTTAAAAAATAATGTATAAGCTATATATGCCTTACCACTATGCTAAAAACTTTCATGCAGTACACATAACTTCATTTATGATCATGTGGTCCAGTACTGAAATTACTTGGGCATTATTGGGTAGCCTAAAAAAAACCCTTCCATGCTGAGGTGACAAGTGACCTGGATCAAGAATTGAAACAAGATGCAAATTAATCCAAAGGAGAAATCCAAGTGTATATTGTGAGCTGATTTTCTGCTTCTGTATCCCCAAATGCTCTGGTGAGACTTATTACCAAAGAAAACCATACAGTGCTATCTTAAGGAGTGAATTCCCTTCTTGAATAACCCATACCACTATGTAACTGATAGGTGGGCATCTCTCACAAATGAGCAAATTTCTCATTGGCCAGTCACACAGCTGAATTCCATGCTTAGTATTCACTTCACGTAATATAAACCTGTGACAGTGACACCAATATGCTTTCAAAAACCTAATAATGAATTACTGGCTTTCTATAGGCCCCTTCATCTAATAATTAAACTTAGGAATATGCCTAGATTAGGTTCCACGGATATACAACAAAGCTGATTTCAAAGTTATAGTCTGCTTCCAGGAACCAAAGTTTAAGGACTGTAAGAATGGGTTCTTCATGAAAACAATCTTACCGGTCTGTCAACCTGCATGATCTCCCAGAGCACTTCAGCCACATCTGGTAGAGTATAGGGAGGGAGACAAAAGCAGCATGTGTGGAGCAGCTGGCTTACAAGTTGCTGTCCAAGCTGGTTCATCACCTGTCCAATCAGTTCTTTCCGCAACTCAAAGTCTTCTTCGTGCTATAAGGAAACAAGAGCAAAAGAGGAATTCTAACTTAAACTCTCCACTCTAATAATTCCTCCTTCCTTGAAAAGGAAGTATATATAATACATAACAGCTAGATTCACAGACTCCACTAAAATGTTCTGTCCTTAGGAAGAAAATATTAAGAGTTTAGTATCAAGGAAATGGGCATGGGTCTCAGCTGAAATTAACTTTAACCCTTAGAATAGAAAGCAGAAGAGAAACAATGACTAAAGGTTACAAGTAGCAATTTTAATTATATTTCATAGAAAAATGTGTTCCTATTTCCTTTATTTAAAACCAACTGAATAAACAAAGACTTCTATCAAATACCTAATCTTTTCTGTCAAAAAACCCTTTTTTCTTCCTTTCTATAGTCTTGAATATACATCTATTTCTAATATCTTCAAAAAAAATTTTATAAGCTGCTTTTCATATCTAGTTTTCTTCTTCTTTCTCCTTTTATGACCCTTCTTAAATAATTAGCCCATTCACACAGTTGTTTTCTTCACTGTTCTCTATTAATCTTAAATTCTATTCCACATTTAGCCAAATCTACCTTTGAAAATTTTGTGAACCATTTTACTACTCCAGCCAAACAGGTCTCTTAGTCTAACACACTTAGTTTTAGCCTTTCTCTATGATTTATGCCCCAGTTAAGACTATCTTCCCCTCTCTAATCCATCCAAATTCTACCTATATCCGATGGCCCCACTGAGGTCCCTTTTCTTCTAGAAATTAATCCCAACCCACTTCTGACCAAGGAGCTTTCCCTCGTCTGATCTCAGAGCAATCATGACTTTTATCACTCATCTGGCAATCAAATACTGCCTTCCTAGTGTTATTTAAATCTTTTTATCTCTGTTTATCCGTTTATCTCTTCTACTAAACCCTGAATGACATGGGAGCAGAAATACTTGTAGATTGTTTCATATAGCTTACAGCACTTAGTAGAGGCTGTCTTAAATCTAATAGTTAATGTTTTGGTTAGTGAATGGTCTGGACCTACTAACCTAGATCAAATAAGGAGAATCTGGTTTTCCCCTAAGAAATGAGGAAGAGCCATAAAAAGGTGATAAGCTGCAAAGTAGAAAAGTACAATGTTTATACTTACATCATTGGCTACCCCTGTATGAATAAGGTCTCGTAGGAACCTCATGACACTGCAGTTGGCATCCCGGTGGTCCAGGGTAGTAGAGGCAATGGCCCACTGCAAGATAGGGATGACCACTTGGCTCCTCAGCAAAGTAACAGGGCTGCGCTGAATAAACCTGGTGTAGAAAGACAGGCTAGGTATAAATGACAGGATTAGGCTCCAAAAGCAGCCAGAATAAAAGGCAAAATGACAGATGGAGACAATAAAAAGATCAGTGGTTGCTAGAGGTTATAGGGTGAGGAAGGGCTGAACAGGTGGAACACATGGATTTTTAGGGTATTAAAACTACCCTGTATGATGTTATAATGGCAGATATATAATGGTAGATATATAATGTCATTATACATTTGTCCAAATCCACAGAACGTACACCACCAAGAGCGAATCCTAATGTAAATTATGGACTTTGGGTGATAATGATGTGTTAATATAGGTTCATCAATTCCAACAAACAGACTACTCTGGTGGGGGATGTTGATAGTGAGGGAAGCCGTGGGGTTGAGCGCAGGGGGGTGGGGGGCACGGAACAGGGGTATATGGGAACTCTCTAAACTTTCCACTCAATGTCCTACAGGAGTTCTCAGACCCTTTAACATAAATGGAGACTCTCCACAAAAAAGATACATTATTTTCCAAATTTACTTCACAATTCTTATCTATGCAAAAAGCATCTCTGGGGATATTTTTCAAGGAACACACGCTGGGTAAACAGAGACTGGAGCGTCCACCCAATGTTCTCTCATATCAACAATAACAAAGGTGTTTCTAACTTGTCCAAAAACTAATCAAAAAAGCATTCAATATACAATCCTGCAAAAGTCAATACTACTTTGTATTTTAAGTGATAAAATATATATTAAATGTATAATTACATGTAATAATGGATTTTTCAAAATTTTCACATGCTTTTATGTTCACTAACTGATTTGGTTCAAATTCCTTAGCTAGGGACTAAGGAAGGAATTCAAAGGTTTGGCAATAATATAGTCACTGTTACTGGTAAAAGGAAATGTAAGCAAAAATTGGGGTGGAAAGCTGGGGGTAGAACCAGGAAGTGGAGAACAAGGTAACTTCTAGGCACCTTAAAATCCTAAGAATTTTTTACTGTGAGATATGATTATATCTAAAGGAAAAAGGTGAAGTGAAACATGTCATCAGAGCAGCACAGAAAGTTAGAACTACAGGGGATTCTAGAGATTTTCTAGTCAAACGTTTTTACCAAGCTGGCTGTAACTGTCTTGCACATGTTCCCTCCTTTGTGATAGAAACCCAGCTGCTTTACCTTGCTCCCATCCAACTCCTCTTCCTCACTTATAGGGATAGTCCAGTTCAAAATTTAACTTTGGGGTATGAATCATTAACCTAACCTATATTCCACTAACTTTATATTAGAGAGAAGCAAACAGTCAAGTGTTATATGACAAGACGAAGCAGTGATGGGGATAAGCAATAAAAGAAAGGCCTGCTCTTCAGAAGGACTGACCTGGTGGCCAGCCTGAACAGGTCATCCACAGTGTCAGGGTGATTCTGGAGCCCATTCTGCTGTTCCAGCAGTTGAAAGGTAGGGATGCACAGTGCCTAAAACAGAAGAGTGATTTTAAATAAATGCTAGTGTATTAAATCCAACAGCATTCAGACTTGCTAAATATCACGACATATACAAAAGGAACAAAGTAGGGGAAGCACAGGTGGGAAAAGAAATAGATTATGGTGAGAATCAGATCAAGAAAAGGAAGAGAGAAATCTTTCTCAATTGATACATTTTTCACTTGTGAAGTCCACATTTCAGAAGGGGTTGAGGGGATAAATTTTAATTGATGAAACTGGACAAATGTCATCTCAAAGTTTTAAAAGTTTCTGCAGGTGCCTGGGCGGCTCAGTTAAAGCATCCAACTCTTGATTTTGGCTCAGGTCATGATCTTAGGGTCATGAGAGTAAGCCCCGTCGTGCTCCATGCTAGATGTGGTGCCTGGGTGGTTCAGTGGGTTAAAGCCTCTGCCTTCGGCTCAGGTCATGATCTCAGGGTCCAGGGACGGAGCCCTGCGTTGGGCTCTCTGCTAAGCGGGGAGCCTCTTCCTCCTCTCTCTCTGCCTGCTTCTCTGCCTACTTGTAATCTCTCTCTCTCTCTCTCTCTCTCTAATAAATAAATAAATAAAATCTAAAAAAAGAAAAAAAGAAAAAAAAGATTCTCTCTCTCCATCTTCCCAAGCTCACCGCCCCCCAAGCTTGCTCTCTCTCTCTCTCAAAAAAAAGAGAAAGTTTTAGAAGTTTCTTTTTTTTTTTTTTTTTAAAGATTTTATTTATTTATTTGACACACAGAGAGAGAGATCACAAGTAGGCAGAGAGGCAGGCAGAGAGACAAGGAGAGGAGGAAGCAGGCTCCCTGCTGAGCAGAGAGCCCGATGCGGGCCTCGATCCCAGGACGCTGAGATCATGACCTGAGCCGAAAGCAGAGGCTTTAACCCACTGAGCCACCCAGGCGCCCAGAAGTTTCTGAAAGTAAAGATTGCTTGTGTACTAGATATGGTCAAGTCCACTAAAGGAGTAGATGGTTTTTGGTTTTTTTTTAGGTTTTAATAATAAGACGTCGATTTTATTTTATTTCTGAGAGCAGGAGTGGGGGGGGCAGAGAGAGAGAGAGAGAGAGAGAGAGAGAGAGAGAGAGAGAAAGACTCTTAAGCAGACTCCATGCCCAGCGCAGGGCCTGATGTGGGACTCGATCTCACAACCCTGAGATCATGACTTGAGCCAAAATCAAGAGTCAGACACTTAACCGACTGAGCCACTCAGGTGCCCCGTGAAATGTCAATTTTAAAGAGTAAGACATCTTGTGAAAAGGAGCATCATAAACTCCCTAGTTTATTTTCCTCCCTATGACTAGGAGAGGAAAAAAGCAGTATATCAAAGAGCCTTTTCCAATGCCTGCTATTTACCCTAAGACCAACCCTGCTAATAAGTGAGCTAATACACTGGTTATTCCAGGCAAGAAACTAAAAATAGAATCATCCTTGAGTTTAGAGATCCTTTGTTTTACTATCCATTTGTTCCCTTCTCCACCTCTCAAAAAACCATTATCTCTAGAGAGCATAAATTTGGCAGTAATAGCTGTAATGATCCTTACAGTCACATGGTCAATCTCTCTCTCATTCTCCCAGGCATGTCTGTCCAGAGAACAACTAGCAAGTTTCTACCTCCCTGTTATCAGGAAATCAACATGCCTGGAGGATAAACATAGAGAATTAAGAGAAATCAAAACACGGTGAAGAACAAACTGCTCAGACCTTTAGTTCCTCCAAGATACTCCCCAGGGAAAACAGACCTGGAGCATGTCTAGTAGTCCCTGCCGACAGCCCTCTTCCATGCCATATTCATCCACAAGGATACTGCCAAGGTACAGGAAACAGGAATGCTGATGTACGTGGTACACATTCACCATCTGCCAAGGGAGAAACCAGCTGTTCAATTCTTTACCCCCCAAAAAGTTATCAACTTAGGAAACTGTATGGAGGAAGAAATTCAGAGACAGACTGATTTTTTTTTTCTTTAAGACAACATAGTAAAGCTTGTTGGCAACATTTTTTGAATCACAGGGCTCAATTCTTCAATAATTTTCAAGTACTCTCTTTAGAGTCCTTTCAAACCTTTGGCCTTTTATCTTCCCAAAACAATGTTGTAAGAGCTGTATAATACTTCAGGCTGGAAGCCATTAGGATGCTACCATCCAACTATTTGCAAAATCCTAGCATAAATCTCAATACCTAAAGGCTGTTCTTATTTGCATCAAAGATTAANTGTAAGAGCTGTATAATACTTCAGGCTGGAAGCCATTAGGATGCTACCATCCAACTATTTGCAAAATCCTAGCATAAATCTCAATACCTAAAGGCTGTTCTTATTTGCATCAAAGATTAACTCTTAAAAAAAATAAAGGCATACATAGCTACAGTAAAAACACCAAATACCCTTACCCTGAAAGAGATGGTGAAAGCACTGTTTAAATTTTGAGTTGCTTCTAAACTTCTCTAGTTAAACTTTTAAGTAAAAAACAGTGCTGCTTACAATGTCCACAACAGCCAAACTATGGAAAGAACCTAGATGTCCATCAACAGATGAATGGA
>LNAC01000049.1:3132730-3160622 GCA_002007465.1 Ailurus styani | reverse complement strand
AAAAAAAAAAAAGTGCTGCTTATCAAGATACCCAGATCTCAACAGAATAAAAATGTTAATATACATATGTGAATTAAATGATTTAAGATTTTTTCCCTACTCTCCTCCAAAAATTAAGAATTTGTACATTCATCTATTTAAATGCCATCACAACACACACACACACACACAAATTTTTTTTTAACGTAGGGCTTGAACTCACAACCCTGAGAGCAAGACCTGAGCTGAAATCAAAAGAGTTGGAGGCTTAACTGAGTGTATTGGTTTTATTATATAAATTCAACTCCATGAGTATGGTGGAGGCTGAAAGACAAAATGACTGACTCATTATTAACATCTACCATGGAATGGGCAGGTGATGAGACCTATGAATCTATTTGGTATCATATACTAAAAACTATATGCTCTACTTAATGAATGATTTAAGTCAGGAGCTGGTAAATATTTTCTTAAAGGGCCAGATACTAAAAAATTTTAGGCTTTGCTGGTCATATGATCTGTCTATTCAACTTTGCCACTGTAGCACAAATGACCAATACAGAATACTTAAATGAATAAGCATGGCAACCTCTTAGTAAAACGACATTTACAAAACCAGGTAATAGGCCTATTGTTTCTAATTTGCTGACTTCTGATTTTTGGATTTTAATACTTTTCATTTTTTCACATTTACTGACTTTAGAACACATTTCCTATATAAGGTGCTACTCAATAGGGCTGATCACATACTTAATTAGCAGGAATAAAAAAAGAAAAGATCAAAGTCATGAGGCTATCCTCTAATGGCAAAGGGGCATTAAATCAAATTATGTTTGACCCAGAATGTATTACACTGAAGGGTACACATAACCAAAGGTGGAAACACACGCAGTACAAACATATGGTGTCCTCAGGGTACCGTAAAGGTAAACTTTATTCAAATCTACAATATAAAGGATGCGGGGCTTTGCATATGCCAACTGATATTGCACTAGCATGATCCTACTTGAGGGTGCGTGCTTCCTTAAGAATGAGATGCACAGGATAGAGAGGCAGGGCAGGGTCACACCTCTGGAGGCAGCCACCACCAACTTAGCTGCTCTCCATATGAGGAGGCCGAATTGTAAATAAATGCTGGCCTCTGCCCGATGCTGTCTGTCCTCACCCTAGCTGTTCTGGTCTCTCTGACCACTTTGCACAGAGCAAGCCCAAGTTCTGCTTTGCATGCAGCTGCTGCTCTCCCCTGCTTGCCCCACTGGCCCAGCCGCCCTGCATCGCACCCGCCACCAAGGAACCAATGCCTCCAAGACCAGTCTCCCTTTGATGCTTCTCAGAGGCAGAGCTGCCAGGCAGGAGCTAAAACTGGCAAGAATAAAGGTATCATGAAAAGATGTGCCTGATCCATAAAGAGATTCCGACTCAAACCCTATATATTGTACAAATGGACACTGTTCCTAATGGGAGGGGTGACTCATTTTCATCATCATTTTTGTTTTCTTATGGGTTTATGATTTTGAATTTTTATTTGTTTGAAAGAAAGAATTTTGATTATATCAAGTTGAGTTCAGCCTATAAAAAGGATGTTAAGTTGTACATGAAATACGCAAATGAACAGAAACATATTATACAAATTCTATTTTAAAAAACGTGTGTGGGGGGGTGGGGTGGGAAATGCCTGGGTGGCTCAGTCGGTAAAGCATCTGCCTTGGCCTCAGGTCATGATCCCAGAGTCCTGGGATTGAGTCCCCACATTGGGCTCCTTGCTCAGCAGAGAGCCTGCTTCTCCCTCTGCCTAGCGCTCCCCACTCTCTCTCTCACAATTAAAACAAAAAACAAAAAAACTGGCTGGCTCAGTCAGTGGAGCATATGACTCTTGATGTCAGGTTTGTGAGCTTGAGCCCCATACTGGATGTAGAAGTTACTTTAAAAAAAAAAAAAAGAATGAGGCATTCAGGGTGCAGAATTTAAGGGGGCACTCACCATCAGGGTCAGATCCTCTGAGGGTTTGCCTCCTTAAAATCTGCACCATGGATACACTGTCCAGGTAGACAAAGGTCACTTCAGGCTGGGTGGATATGGTCCAGCATGGAGCTGTGTATTTTCCCTCAATACATGGAAGCAAAGGGCGCCTGGGTGGCTCAGTGGGTTAAAGCCTCTGCTTTCGGCTCAGGTCATGATCTCAGCGTCCTGGGATCAAGGCCTGCATCAGGCTCTCTGCTCAGCAGGGAGCCTGCTTCCTCCTCTCCCTGTCTCTCTGCCTGCCTCTCTGCCTACTTGTAATCTCTCTCTCTGTGTCAAATAAATAAATAAAATCTTTAAAAAAAAAACAAAAACACGGAAGCAAAACTTAAGAAGGCACTTACTCCAAGTCCTGCGAATGCCAAGGCTGACACTTTGCCTTACCTCAATCTAGTCCTGGTTTTGCTATAAGGTTAACATCAAATTGCTTAGTGATCTAAGTCACTAGTTATAGGCATTTCATACAGAATAGTTCCTGATGTGAATGTGTTCTTAGAGAACCTCATACATTGAGTCACACCATCACAATTACGTATCAATCTTGGTGATTATAAAAGAGTCAAACATTTCTTGACAAGTAACAGACTTATGTGACCAACTGTAGTTGAGATAGAAAAAAATTCCCTTGGGCCAAGAAACAGCAAAATTTGACATGACACATTTTAAAAAGAAAAATTAGTATAAAAATGCTCAGCGCTGGTATGTGAGAGCAGAGCATTAAAGTCATTCTTAACTTCACGCTGGAATGAGTTATTACTTAGACTATCACTATACAAAACAGATTATAGGCAGTTTCCCTCAGAGACAACATACCATAGGCACTATTTATCTCTTTCAAATATTTTGGAGTTTGTTTTTAATAAATACAAAAGTGTTTCATTTCATCAGCGAAGTTTTTGTTCTAAAGACTCCTATTTCAGTGGTGCCTGGGTCATTTATTACGTTATACTTCCACCTTCAGCTCAGGTCATGACCTCAGAGTCCTGGCACTGAGCCCGGAGTTGGGCTCCCTGCTTAGCAGGGAGTCTGCTTCCCCCTCTCTCTGCCAATCCCCCCTGGTTTGGTTCCCCTCCCCATTTCCAAATAAATAAAATCTTAAAAATAAATAAATAAAGACTCCTACTTCAAATTCTGTACACTTTACATTTTCCCTCTCAGGAAGAACTTACCTGTGTAACTAGTGGCTGCAGCAGGGCTGCAGATCCTTTGCCTACACAGCGAACAGCAAAGCGGAGGCACCTGCAACAACGCTCTACAATCCGATTATCAGCCCGGTGTTTATTTAGAGTCTCAGATAAAACTGGCCATATCTGAGTCAAAAATCAAAGAGCACAAGAAAGAAAACAATGAACAACTAAGAGCTGAAGAAAATGCTCCCAAGTTGGTAATATCTGCTTTGGTTTTCAAATAGTTTGGAAAAAGCTTTCTTTATAGAAAATCATGTAGCCTGAGTCTGATGTGCATGAGCGCGCACGTGCGTGTGTATGTGAGTAGAGTTTCAATACGCTATCCATCTCTAAACCACAACCACTTCGTAAGAGAAGCACGGTGACTCTTTAGAACTGGAAGAAGAACATGTCTAGCTTCACTAAAAGATAAACTCCGGAATTCCTGATTTAGGATGAAAATAATTAGTATGGATTATAGAGGAACAGATGTTTAAAGACAGTTCGGAGTCAGAATACTTTGAACAAAAGGGCACAACTAATGAAATGGCATTATTTGATACCGTCAAACACTTAAAGATACTTGGTGTTTTCCCCCCTGCAGTCTGAAAAGCACTTCTCAAAACACCTTTTGATCCTCATATTACCCTCGGTGAAAAAAGTAGAAGTGTGTTTAATGTGGAAGAAAAAGCCATGAGGGATAAATGCCTTTGTCAAAAAAAATTTTTGCTAATATTAATCAGGCCTCCTAGCAATTCCAGGATTCACATAGTTAATTGCTCTCTACTTCTCTGGACTTTGAGTGCATTTCCCCACAGTCTGTTTTCTTATGGAATCTGAAGTAAAAAACATTTATTTGAATGGTTCTATTCTATTCAGTGAAATTTAAACTGTATCAACAAATTGAATCTTCCTATGAACCTAGAAGACAATACCTTCTCACGTTAGTTACCCACAGCCTTGTAAAGAAAAAGGAAGGGAAGCCTTGTTCCATAGGCGTCCATTAAGCACTTACTTCCTGTATGACTTTTTGGCACGGATGAGTTTGTCCATTTTCCACAATGGGATTGGTGTGTCTGGGGAAAAGCAACAACCCAAAATAGTAAAAGAAGAGCAATCTAAATGGAGACCCACAGCCCCAACCCTGCTAGCTTATATAGTAACATTGTCACCACATAAAGAATACCAAAATAGTAAAGTTATTTATGACCCAACACCTTTTCCTTTTATTCCAGTCAAACAAACACAAGCACATAGTTTAAATCATTCCCCCTCACCTGTTTTTGCCACCTTCAAGCCACTTCCCCCAGAGCATGAGAACTCAATCTAATTCTGGCTTACATGGGTTGTGGAGCACTACAACTATCTTTTTCATTTTCTTCTCTTTAAAAACCAGAATATGTAGACTCTTCCAAATCAATAAAAAATATTAATTAAAAACCAGGTTATCTAAATCCACTATAAGAAACTAAGTACTGCTCCAGTCTCAGCATTAAAAGGCAAAAGCTTCAGGAATTCTACTCTACCCAAGATGTTTCTAATGGTTCTAGTCTGAACCCAGTGATATATAATACGGGCCCACTCACAATATGTCAAATCCAACTACTTGTCTAGTTTTAAAATCCACTAATTTGAAAGAAAGCAGGAAAAAAATCCTGTATAATTACCAACCTCTTTAAAAGGAAATAATTCTTTAATTTCAATAAGCTCAACAGCAACTTAATAAAATCTCCTTTTCTTTAAATTGGGGGATTCCATCTATTACAGATTTTCTTCCATTTATTGTGAAATAAGGACTGTTGGTTGGGCTTTCAGAATGTCATGTAACAGGGCTATCATAATTATATAAGAAAAGCATTGCACCAAATTAAACAAAAAACAAAACCTGTTGACAAGAACACATAAGCTAAAACACCTCAGTTTTAACTTATTCCACATAGGTTTTTATACAACAACTACTCCGATATTCCAGTTACATCTATGGGTCTGACAAATTACAAATTCTATAACTCAGTAAGGATCACTCTTTGAACACTGTCACACAAATGCTTTTTTAATCACTAGGGTCCTCTTGACTTCAAAGAAGGATTAATTTCACCTGATCAATGAAAAGGCTTCATTATTTTTTTTTGCACCCTTACACAGCAATAGTTCTGAAAGCGTGGGCCTTGGAATAGCAAGCAGCAGCAACAGCATCACCTGGGAACTTATTAGAAATGTAAATTCTTGGGTCCTATCCAAAATCCAATTGAATCAGATACCATGGGGAGAGGACCCAGAAATCTGTTTTGATAAGCCCTCCAGGTGGCTGTGGTGCATGTTAGTCTGATAATCACCAATCTAGAGACCAAAAAATTGAATTACATTTTAGAGGATCTTATGACAAAGGTCTACCAAGAATATATTCTTAGAATTTGTCTTTGCACAAAATTTCAGGTAATGGGCTTATCAGTTTCCTAACAGAAGAGATTATAGGAGGCACATGGAAGTTTAGGAAAAAAACACTTGCTTTCTTTAATACATAATGGTTTTATTTGAGCAGTTAACCCAAGGCAGGCAAGCAGCCTCCCTTCTTACCTAAATATTACTGCAAGACGATCTAAGAACACAGTGGGATCTGAGGATATACCATTGCTGGGCTCCTGAGACAACAGCTAAAGAGACAGAGAGGTATCAATATACTCTGTTGTTACACATACATACCTACAGCAAACACTGCAAACATTTACCCATATACATCAACCTCCCTCCCAATCTCTGCTTATTTCCTTATAAGAGATTCCCGATAGCTACTCAAATGGTGCAAACTTTTAAATTCATATTGTCAAATTACTTTCCTTCATCTTATTGCATCATGGCCAAGACTGCATAATACTACATTTTACATGATCACTGTGGAGTGGAAAACAGTATTAATTTTTTTCCTATTTACTTTTATAATGACCAAGACATTACATACACTATATAAATACAACAGGTAACACTATTATATAATCTAGATATTTATTTTGCATCTGACACTTTTTTTTATTACAACACTTTAAAATGACTAAGGCTTCATAGTATATTTTAAGAGATAAAGCAAGTTGCCTCTTACACTTTACCAAAATTTCTTAAATGCTCCTACCAGCATATTATTAGAGATAAACTTTAGAATCATTATGTCAAAATCTTCTATTACTACACTATAAATATAACTTGAGAAGAGCTGACATCTTTACAATACTCTTGCAGGAAATATGGTAGGTTATGGTTTTGGTTCTTAACTTGAATGGTATTTTCCCCATTATATCTTCTAAATTGTATTACTGATAGCAAAAATCTACTGATTTTAGAAAACTTATTCCTTGTATGCAGTTCCTTTGACAGACTTATTAATTTTAATAACTTTTTAGTTCATTCTCTAGGCTTCTCTAGATAGATAAAAGATCACCTATAAATTGTCTTTTCTTTTCTAACATGTAAACATCGTATATAGGTACTAAACCCCTTTTTAATTGGGACTCACCTTTTTCAATGCCATAACCTGAACAGAACATAGTTCACTAAGGCATTCAGTAATCTTATCCAAAGGTAACCTGGCTAGGACAAGTGCTGTCCCTGCAAGACAAAGAAAAATACAAATAAAATAAATGCTAAACTGAGGTAATTCATTGGTCTCCATCATTTGACTAACAGAAGAGGCTGGCTGGTTTCATTCTTTTAAAAAGCTCAACACTGCTTTTTCAGTTATAGTATTTTGTTATTTAGGTTGGTTTCTCTTTATTTGGCTTAGACAACAAAGTGACCTTCACACTAACATTTATAACTGACATTAATATTAAATTCTCTCTCCTCAGCATCTAGGGGTTTAAAGATGTTTAAATACATCTCCCCTTTCAATTCTTCAAATACTTAAAAAAAATCTCCTTCACAAAACCGATGCCAAAGCTCCTTTTATATAGCACAGTACAATGGTTCTCAAACTTCCTAGAGGTTCAAGGAGAGCCTTTGTTTCTGATAAGTACCACAGGCAATTCTTATCATCAGAGCGGTTTGAGAAACAGACACATTATTTTTTTTGTAAGAATGGGTTGAAATTAGACATCGGATTCTAGTTATACCATAACAGAATCTATCAGCCAGGTAAGGTATTATCTCTGGGCCTCAGTTTCTTTATCTGTAAAATGAGTGCTCTGAATAGAAGCGTAAATTAAATTTGCCTTTCTTTCATTTTTTAAATAGTTGCAAAATTTTCCCTGATCCCTTTTTTTATTAAAAATCTTAACTTGGAACTCCAATAAAATAGGTTTAAAAAAAAAAACAGTAGCTAGCTTAAAGTGGGAATAGAAGGCCCAGACCCTTCTCATTTAGCCTTCCTCTTGTCATAATCCCCACCAAAGTCTGAAGCATCTCCCCCAAAGCCAAAGGATTACATTATTAGCCTAGGTCCTTTCCAAGGTAAAAAAAAACAAACAAATTCCACGACTGATTTTTCTCATCTTCTAAAATTTCATTCAACAGAATAGTAATCAATTTGTAAGTCTTCAAATATGAATTAAAAAACTAAATGATTTTTCCTGGTAGTCAAAAAGCCATGGGTGAGTTAGACTTATTTAAAACTGGAGGGGGGGACTCTAACTTAAATATGCTTTTTCCTTTTAATTTATTCCTACAGAAAAGAATGTCACTAAAACTTTTTATTTTTATTTTTATTTTTTAAGATATATTTATGGGGCACCTCGGTGGTTCAGTCAGTTAAGAGGCTGACTCTTGATTTTGGCTCAGGTCATGATCTCAGGGTTGTGGGATGGAGCCCCAACCTGGGCTCCCTGCTCAGCGAGGAGTCTGCTTGGAATTTTCTTTCCCTTTCCCTTTGCCCCTTTCCCTGTTCATGTGCACTTTCTCTCTCTCAAAATACACTTTTTAAAAAAGATTTTATTTACTTATTTGACACATATAGAAGCGTGAAAGAGAGAGAGCACTTGCAGGGGACAGAGGAAGAGGGAGAAGCAGGTTCCCTGCTGAGTAGGGAGCCTAACGTGGGGCTCAATCCCAAGACCCTGGGTTCATGACCTGGGCCAAAGGCAGATGCTGAACCAACTAAGCCACTCAGGTGCCCCATAATTATATCTTGAAAAAAAAATTAAAAAATAAAGTTTTCTTTACTGAGAAGCTATCACTGATAATGGAGATGCCACATCCTACTACAGTTTAGATGTCACTTCAGTATCAAGGTTAAATTTCACTAGAAAATTACAAGATGGCAGAAATAACCACTAGCAATAGTTTAGTGGTAGGAATATTTGACTCTGATTCAATGCCTTATTACCTATGCCTATGAATGGAAACAACAAAAACCCATGCTACAAAAAGAAAATCTGTCTTAGAAAATGCAAATACACTGGCTGGAAAGGAAGTTGGTCCTAGATACAGGAAAGAACAGTTAGTTCCCACACAAGGTCATCCAATCTTGCCAAGACTAACTTGTTTGCTACTCACAGAGGCTTAAATGATGCCGCACAGGTTATATTACCCAGTCTTTTACTTGATGTATCCTCAATCCCCTCTACTAGCTGTAAGGATTTCACTCACAGGGTGCCCCGACCTATTCTCAGAGTTTAGTTAGAAAGTGTTTTCTTGGCCAGTACATGTCAACAACTGACTACTACTCATAAATCCATTCCCTCTTTTATAGGATAATCTTTCAAATACTTAAAAATAGCCATCATGCTTAAAGTCTCTTTTTTCCCCTAGTCTTAATTATCTCTAGTTCTTCTTTGAACTTCATCACCACTCTCGCTGCTTGCCTCTGGATAGGCAATCACTGGGTGTAAAGCTGATTCATAATGGTTAAAAACCACAAAGAGATCAAGTTTCTACTGACAGGACTGATCCACACACACTACCTTTAAATTTCCACCTACTGCTTTGGTATGGCAATGCTATTTGGTCTTTTTTTTAATATTCCCCCAACTCAAAAAGGAACTATGTTTAGTTCAAATGTGTCATCGCCACCCCAAAATTTAGATCTGTGCTATACACACTGTAAGCAATTTGAATTAGTTATACAGCTTTAAAATATTCTAAGAAAAGAATGCATATATACATAATCAACACCCTTCCCTGAGTAGAACAGTCAACCTTCTCCATCACTAAGTATACTGCAACTGAAAAACTGGGAATATGATTAGTAGACGATAACCCTCCAGAAGTGGCTTAGAGATGTCTGGTTAACATCTGAAGTAATACCTTTTAGCAAGCCCACAGCAGCTTCTGGAGACAACATGAAGGAATCAAGGGAACGGGCAATCTCCAGGAGTCCATTAAAGTGCTGAGCCATGTGGTCTCGGCAGACAGAGCAAATGTTATGAATGGCTTTGGCTGCAGCAGAAGCCAGTGGTTTTTCACACAGGCCCTTCATCAAATAGCCCAACACAGGGTCTAAGGAGAGAAACCACACAGTAGAGATTACATATCAGAAACTCAAGGAAAACTTCTAGTTTCTTATAATGGAGGTTTATATCCCTGTCTCCCCGTTTAAGTATAAGAACCATTTAAAAAAATGAAATGTGTTCAAACCCCAATATATAAAACATAAAAAAGGAGGTAATCTCACTGACATAGTATCAGGGAGCCCTGGGTCCTATCTATTCACCTTCTATTTCTTTCCTCATGGCTAGGCCTTCACACAGCACAGTTTGAAAACTGCTAGTGGATAAGACCACCCATGTATTACGAATAAGGTAATATAAGAAAGAACATAAAACTCAGAGAGCTACCATTATTTATACTCAGAGATGAGTCACTATGTAAAAACAGCCTATGTTAATCGGGACAATGACAGTTATCTAAAGTGGACACTTTTATACTTGCTTCTTTACAGTTAGAAAAGGCCTTAAAAACACGCAGATCGAGCTTTAGCACTTCTAGAAAAATTATGTTTTACTTTGTAGCAAAGTAAGTGTTCCAAAGAAACTGATCATAAAGGTGAATTTCTATAAAGCACATTCTACTTATCTTTTACCTTACTTTATAAAAATCAGAATGATTTTCTATGAAAAAAAACACATGATTAAAGAGCACTTTGTAAGTATGTCAGAATAACTGCATAAACCAAACCATAAAAGAAGGAATCAAAAGAATAATGTTATAAAGCTCATTAAAATGTTATCTCCATTTCCCGTCTAATGACCAATATAATGCACCAATCAGCATGAACCGTTGGTCCCCTCCACAAAACAAGCCTAAAACTTTTAAGCCTAGGAATCAGAAGAACTAAGTATAGAGTATAGGGAACTATAATGCTGTAGGCGTCTGTGATTCTCAAATGGGGTACTTACTGTTTTAACTATTCTAAAGTAAGTACAAACATGGAGTAATTTGTCTTATTGCTGAAGCACACATTTAAATGAGATACTGCACAGTGGTACTGAATGATAAGGCTTAACAAACAAACCCACTTTAGTTTCTTGTAGAAAAATCATTCAGAGAAGAAAGTCAAATGTTGAGAGATAACAGAAGTGAAGAATCTAAGAATTAGAAAACAGGTATTTTGAAAAAATTTGTAAATGGTATGTTGAACTAAAAGTGTCTCAGCTATAATGGGAGCATGTTTATCATATGCTCTATACACAGAAATAAAAAAGAAACATCACTTTTTAAGCAAGAGTTTTCAAACAATAAAAAAAGATCATATGTAAAATAAAATCAAGCTGAAAGGGGGTAATTAAATGTATAATCCAGTAATTTCACTACTGGATATTTACTCAAAAAATATGAAAACACAAGTTCAAAAAGATACATGCACCCCTAGGTTTAAAGCAGCATTATTTACAATAGCCAAATTATGGAAGCAACACAAGTGTCCACCGAAAGATGCATGGATAAAGAAGGGGTGAACACACATGCACACACACACACACACACGTATGGGAGTATTAGTCATAAAAAAGAATGAAATCTTGCCATTTGCAACAAAATGGATGGATCTAGAGAGTATAATGCTAAGTGAAGTAAGTCAAAGAAAGAGATATATCATATAATTTCACTCATATGTGGAATTTAAGACACAAAACAAGAAAAGGAAAAAAAAGACAACCAAAATACAGACTCTTTACTACAGAGAGCAAACTGATGGTTACCAGAGGTAGGGTGGATGGAGGGGATGGGTGAAATAGATAAAGGGGATTAAGAGTACACTTATCTTGATGAGCACCAAGTAATGCAAAGAACTGCTGAATCACTATATTGTACACCTGAAACTAATATAGCACTGTATGTTAACTATACTGGAAATTTAAAAAAAGATGGTAATATAAGCATAAGAAATACATCGAACTTAACATATTATTAATGATAGTCACAAGTTTGGGGGTTCTTAGAATTCTTAGAATATATCAGTCCTGAGTATCAGGGGGACTTAATATACACTACCCTAGATAAATTATTTAGTCTCTTTGGATTTGTTTATCTGTAAAATGAGAGAGATGAAAGAAATGATTTCGGGCGCCTGGGTGGCTCAGTGGGTTAAAGCCTCTACCTTCGGCTCAGGTCATGATCTCAGGGTCCTGGGATCGAGGCCCGCATCGGGCTCCCTGCTCGGCAGGGAGCCTGCTTCCTCCTCTCTCTCTGCCTGCCTCTCTGCCTACTTGTAATCTCTCTCTGTCAAATAAATAAATAAAATCTTAAAAAAAAAAAAAGAAAGAAATGATTTCTACCTTTACCTTTGATTCTAAAGTTACTTTGTATAATCTTTTTCAACCCAATAAGGGCATCCAGAGGTTACAGAACTCAAAGTCCTTTTCATTTTAATTTGTACTTATTTTGTCTCAAATGATAATTCTTGGTTTTTTAAAAGGAGCATGTATTTAATGCTGAAAAAAAAAAAAACATTCCTTTGCTTTAGCCTATTAGTAGCATCTCAGTTAGAACTACAGGGAGTCTGATTAGCTCAATGAAGAACAGGAAAGTTCATGCTGAAGCAGACTACTAGAAGCAAACTGTTTCCCTATACAGAAATCTAATCTTTCAAAGATCCCTTTTCCAAAGGATGACCAGTTTACAAATGCTGTATCAACTAAGCAATAACTCATAATACAGTATTTACTCTCAATGTCTAGAAACATTCCACCTACCAATAAAAATAAAGAACGAGAACAAGAGAAAAGGAAGAGAGGAAGAACAAAATCAGAAAAATCACTCTCAGCAGCTGCAGGACTGAGTTCACACATACCGAGAAACTGAGGATTTCGATCAACCACTTCGCTCATCTCTCCAACCAATTCAATGCTGGTGTATCGCACGGCTGTATGTACAGTCTCTGGAAGACGGACAACTCCTTCTAGGACCTCCACAAGTGTTGGATTGTTCTCCCTGAGTACAAAGGGTAAGCACTGACAGTTATTGATTTCAGAGGTTAGATTCTGGCCTAATAACAGGCTGAAAAAAAACCAAATCATTGCTAAAGGGGTTTTTTCTAAACACATAACCATTTGGATGAAAGTGCTTAATATTTGGTATGAAAGTTTTTTAAATCCTCAAAAAAGGCAAAAAGATAGAAACAGAAGATATTGTTTGATGAGAAGCATATGCTCCTTAATCTTCTAAATGCCAATAGAGTATCTAAAGACACATCCTGAAATCCGATTAGGTTCTTCAAATTGGAGAGGCAGGCATTTACTGTGGATGAATGTCTTCTTTTAAAGACTCCATTTTAGTTATTTTTATATCTGCAGTACCTAGAACAGTGCCTGGCACATAGTGGGCACTCAATAAATATTGCTGAATGGCTAAATGAATGAATGATTAATTCTCACAGACCACTTGTTATTAGTTCTCCAAAATATCTCTTATAGCTAGATACTGGAAATTTTAAGAACAGAAGTATGGGTGGGCCAGCTCCCTAACTAAAGGAACAAGAATAGAAGCTGCAAGAACAGGTAAAGGTGCCCTGACTTGGAACATGAGGGAAAATTAAAGTTAACCAAATACTCTCCATGGCTCCAAGAATTTCTTTTTTTCCCTTTGTCTTTTTTCCACTCCCCAAGAATACTGGCTGAAATTCTTTATGCCCCCATAGTGGTGGGATACAATCCAGAAACGAAAGATGTTTAAAATTCAAATAATGTCCTGGATTAGAGCAAAAGCACTCCATGCCGATAAACTAAGTCTAAGTCCTTTATATACACTAAAAAATTGTAATCATGCAGTTGGCCTCAAATGTGGATACTCTCTACCCATCCTTTTTCACACCAACACATATCAGTTAGAACAGAAGTGATTTTAATAATCTTCAGACTATCACTGAAGGTTCCAAAAGATACCAAAATGAATTTAACAGCAAACAATATGGTATGTAATTCAGGACCAGTACATCTTTTTCTTTTTTTAAAAAATTTATTTTTTTTTGAAGATTTTTTTTTAAAGATTTTATTTATTTATTTGAGAGAGAGAATGACAGAGTGAGAGGAGCACAAGAAGGGGAGGGTCAAAGGGAGAAGCAGACTCCCCGCTGAGCAGGGAGCCTGATGTGGGACTCAATCCCCAGACTCCAGGATCATGACCTGAGCCGAAGGCAATCGCTTAACCAACTGAGTCACCCAGGTGTCCCAGGACCAGTACATCTTAATAGAGAAAAACAAACCTACTCTATTCTCCTCGAATATTTACTGGATTAGAAACACTGTAAGATTTAACGGACACAAGTCTGAAAGGCAGCTAAGTAAGAAGCACTATACTTTTCATAAATATATGCCTTAACCATCTCTCCCACCAAGGCTTGGGATAGAGCTCAGTTGCAGGTATCTGATCACGGTACAAGAAAACTTGATAGATATTAGCATCAATTTATAAACTCGCAGCACAAAGTAAATTCTGTTTTTTATGAATTCATGTTAATATCATAAATAAAATCTCTATGCCACTCAATTAGAAATCAAGTTCTAATAACTTAGAGATTTCCCATGGCAATAACAAAAACAATAACTGCCCCTTAGATTTTGCTACTCTTTTAAAGTGCCTGTCTTGCCTTTCTCACAAATGATTCTCTAAGGCAGACAAAAAGGAGGACAATATAATGAAATACTTGTAAGGATAACTTACCCAAGGTCCAAAAGCAGATGAGAGCTAATTAGTGCCTATTCAACTGCTTTTAAGCAAGCGCCAACAATTTAACAGCCTAACAATTTTTTTATTATATCAACTTTCACAAGGGAGCCTCAGTTGGAAAAATAAATCAGCATTATCTTCCTAACATCAAGAACAAAATAATTTTAATTCTAGGATATGTGATTAAAACATGAATATCAGCAATGCATGCTACTCTGGAATAGACTCTAGAAGTCCGAAGACTAGGCAGCATTATAGAAGAAGTTCTAAGAGTTTCCAAACATATATCATATGAGAAAAATGGTGTAATTTTCCTTCCTTTGATATTTAGAGTTCCCGCAAAAGACTTATTAGACACTCACGGATCAACACTCTTTGCTATAGCAGCCATGATAAAGAGAACCGCTTCTGTCACCTCCCAGGGTGGGTTGCCTTCTTTCAGAGTAGAATATAACTAGAGAAGAAGAGGTGGATTATGGATCCATTAAAAGGAAAACAGAATAGAATTCCAAAACAAACAAAACAAAAAATCCTGTTAGTTAAAATAAATCCAGCCCCTTGTTTCTAAATCTAAGTATCTCTCAGAGCCAGGGGAGAATATTAATTCCTTTTTCACATCTTCACTAACTACAAGTAACTGCTATTTTAATATGTGAAATAAACCCAGTTAGAGTCCCTAAGAGTGTATCAAAATTATCGACTGCCCCGACAAAATGAGTATTATGGAAAAGCAAAACATATTATATGAGTGTCTTTTTTTGATCCCTATAAATAACTGATAAATATATAAATACACTTAAAATTGAAATACAATGTAAATTTCTTATATATGTATTCATTTTACATTTCTGTTGTTTTAAAGACTTATCTGCATCAACACTAGTAGTATAGATTAAATTCTTAAAAAGTAGCTATTTAGAATACCATATCCAAGCAAGGGGAGGAAAAAAGGAGACCAAGCAGAATACTCAGAGACGTTCTAGTCCAGAAATTTCCCAGGGTATATCCATCTGATTGGGTGTTAGTCTAAGTAAGATTTCTATAGTCAAATAACAAACACTGCTAAGTAAGATAAAATTAAGTAATTCTCTTGTTGTAGGACTTCACTGAACCTTTAATATACTGTTTAAGTCGTCCCCAATTTTAATTGAGGATTCCACCCCACCAAGGAATATCTCATAGTACTGGTGTTCCACAGAATACATCTTGGACAATACTAACAATTTAAGTAAATTTGTAAACTGAGATCTGAAGAACAAGTAACTTGCTCAAAGCCACATAACGAATGACAGAAGAGCTGAAATGTGAACACAGGTCATCTGCCTGTGATCTGGTGATCTCACTGAATCTGCTAAGAATCTCCAACCCTTTGTAATTAGATCAATAAACACACTTTGCTTAATATAAAGAAAAATAGGTATAATTTTATTAACACTTTCTAAATCAGATTATGCCCCTAAATGTACAAAATGGCTGGGTTACAAAAAAAATAAAATAAAATAAAGGTTAGTTTGGTATTGCTGATAAAGTATCAAAACTAGTATATTTCAGAGCTTAGAGCATGATCCAGCAATATGAAAACTGCCTGAAATTATGCTAATGTTAAGTGATGTGGAATGGTGATGATTGCAACCTTATGAGGTAAAATATTACTCACTGTCAGGAAAATCACAGGACTATGAATCTTCTACTCTAGTATAGTCACCTCTGGGATGAAACTGCACAGGAATCTAACCATAAGTGTGGACAAAGGAAATGCCAAATAACTAAAAGAGTTGCCAGGATTTGGTACATAATTTATAAAGCAGAAACACTTGCCTATTTTTCCTGGCTAGGTCCAAGTTCCCTATAAATACCTTGGGGTCTTAAGGTTTATCTATGATTTTCCATTCCAACTGGACAAGCAAAACTGCTTTCAACAGCAAGAATAATAAGAGCAAACCATAACTGAACCATCCACAGACTGCAATTGGTTTGCTTGTTAAGATACTAAATAAACAAAGCTACTATATGCCAGGCAGTGTGCTAGGCACCTGCATATCTACTGTCCCATTTAGCCATTAAAATTTAAGAAAAAGGTGGAACATTTACAGGAGACACAGAAGTGAACACAACTCAAGTGATCAGTAAAACTGGTAAGAATCTGCAAATGGACTTACCTGAGCAAAACACTCCATAGACCCAATCAAGAAAATCAAGTCTTTCACCAGATCTGATACCCTCATCCGAAACTCTCCAAAGTCATCAGTCTCCTCAGGAACCCCCTCCTGAAATTTCAAGTCAGATAACATTTCTTTTAAGCTTATCACTAAGGCTTTAACAGACCTCTACAAAAAACAAGAATAAAGAAAAAGCCATTAAGCAGTTCAGTCCCAATGAACAAGAGATAAGTTGCCTAAATCAAAGGATATTTTACTATGCAGGGTCTCCTAAACTTTTAGGTACTAAAATTTGAGTGGTCAGGGTGGGAAGTGACCTGGAAGAGGTGGTATTTTGTTGTTGTTGTTAAGATTTTATTTATTTATTTGACAGAGACATAGCAAGAGAGGGAGCACTAGCAGGGGGAGTGGGAGAGGGAGAAGCAGGCTTTCCCACAGAGCAGGGAGCCCGATTCCAGGCTCTATCCCAGGACCCTGGGATCATGACCTGGGCCGAAGGCAAACACTTAACGACCGAGCCACCCAGGCACCCAAGAGGTGGTAATATAAGAGTTTATAAGTTTATCTTATTTTTAGTACTGAATATGCCCCTGAAGCTTCATAGTTCAATATTACCAGAATCAGTCATTATCACAACAACTAGATGCAGAATAGAATTTTAGATTTTAGGGCACCTGGGTGGCTCAGTGGGTTAAAGTCTCTGCTTTCGGCTCAAGTCATGATCTCAGGGTCCTGGGATTGAGGCCCGCATCGGGCTCCCTGCTCAGCGGGGAGCCTGCTTCCCCCCTCTCTCTCTGCCTGCCTCTCTGCCTCCTTGTGATCTCTCTGCCTCTGTGAAATAAATAAATAAAATCTTAAAAAAAAAAAAAAGAATTTTAGATTTTAAAAATAATTTTATATAGGTAGACAGATATATAATAAAACATAAAACAAGTATGGTAAAATATTAATGGTAGAATTTAGGTATAGATTATACAGATACTCACTATAAAATTTTCCCTTTTGCCAAATATTTGAAAATTCTCATTAAAAAATACTGTAACCATTTATATTTCATGCTTCCAACTGGGAGATGGTTAAGGGCATGTATAAGAAGCTTTCTCCATGACTATCTGGAAAAAAGCCCTAATACTATTGAGAATTGTTGATCTAGTCCAACCTCCTTGCTCTAAGATGAAGAAATTAAAGCCAGAGAATGAGGAGGAAATGATGGCTATCTTGAGATAAGGAATTATAAAGCACCCCGCACATTACAAAGCACTATGTATCCACAAGTATAAGGAATTGTCGCAAGGGGAATGATGCCAGGGAACTAGCAAAAGGAAGATCGGGATCAACCAAGTAGAGCCAACTGAAACCAGAGGCCCTGCTTTTATTTACATATCAGGATTCCACATAAGATGTAATTAAAGATAAAGTTCCTCAGTTAAACAACAAAAAAATAAAGGTTGAAAACCACTAGACTAGACCATCACTAAGATTCTTGAAGATGCAAAATACCATGACTCAACAATGTTAACATTAAAATGAAGAGAACAAAGACAGGTACAGTCTTCATGTCAGATCTAATTCTAAGCAATGAGGAAAAACTCTCTTCGAGTCCTGGGTTAGAAGAAAGGAATTAAACCAACTAACCAACCTATCAGAAGGATGAAATAAATGCTGTAAGATTTAAGAGACTAAGCAAAGAACGCAGGTTAAAGAGTTTTCCAATTATTTTATGGTATTTCTAGTATATATATTCTTCTAAGCAAGTAGATTATTTATCTTCTTATAAGTTATAAAATCAGTATAAAGAAAAATGTGTACTGTATGTGTATGGGGTGGGAAATCATATGTAATTCACCACAACCTCACACAAATACTTCACTTTTGTGTTAGTTTTAATCCAACTACATGTCATACTATTAAAAATACAGTGTATATTATTTTACATTCTGATTTTTTTCATTTAGCAAACCAGTTACTGCTATTTCAATAGTCATTATTTTGCATAATGGCCCATCAAGTTGCAACATCCTAATGTAACTCTTATATTGTTGTACCTGAGTTTACCATTTTTTTACTTTACAGATAATGCTTTACACCTAAAATAACCATTTTTTTCTGTTCACCAGAATTATTTAAGGTAAATTTCCAGGAGAAGAATTACTGTCTCAGCAAGGCTTAACTTCTTTCTGTAAGTCTTATACTCACTGTTCATTACACTGGTGTTGATTTCTTTAGTGTACGCTACAGAGTGACAGAAAACCTGCAGATTCCATTAGCTTTATTTTCTTATCTTTTTAGTTCATTTTCAAATTAGCACTGAAAAGAGCAGGAAATTAAGATCTCAAGAAGTGGAGAAGGGAACTTACATGGTCTGGTTCTAGCTGGCAGTGTCGAGCCAAGGCATGAAGCAGCCTCTGAATGTAAGCTTTGAAGATTCCATGAATAACTTCATCATTAGTTTTGTACAAATGCTCCCCGAGTCGGTACCAAAAGTTAAAGGAAATTTCTACTACCTGTCAAAAGAGAGAAAAGGAAAAGTTTACTTTTGATTCAAAAAAGGAATGGAATATGAAGAGCTTTATTACTAGAACCACATAGGAAAGAAGATATAATCTAAAATAATACAAGTAGGGCGCCTGGGTGGCTCAGTGGGTTAAAGCCTCTGCTTTCGGCTCAGGTCATGATCTCAGCGTCCTGAGATCGAGGCCCGCATCGGGCTCTCTGCTCGGCAGGGAGCCTGCTTCCTCCTCGCCCTGTCTCTCTGCCTGCCTCTCTGCCTATTTGTAATCTCTCTCTCTGTGTCAAATAAATAAATAAAATCTTAAAAAAAAAAAAAATAAAATAAAATAATACAAGTAGAACCAGTTAAGAAGCCACCCGTTCTCTAGCAGATTTATTACTATCCTCCCAACTATCTTCCCATGATAGGCCCAAACTCCATTTATGGTAACTGGGTGTAAAGTCCCTCTTTAGCTGATAACTTCTCCAACATCATATTGGATTCTGAATTTAGAGAAATAGATACAGAAATGGAAGTCTCTTTTAAATATTTTTTAATCAAATCTAAAATTATTTCATGTTTGAGATTAAAACACCTCTGACAGCGGCACCTGGGTGGCTGAGTCAGTTAAACGTCTGCCTTCGGCTCAGATCTTGATCCCAGGGTCCTGAGATAGAGCCCCACATCAGGATCCCTGCTCAGCGGAGTGTCAGCTTTCCCCCCCCGCACCCCCCCCCAATGCTTGTCCTTGAGCTCTGAGATAAATAAAATCTTAAAAAAAAAAACAACCTACCTCTTGACAGACAAACTATCTGCAAATCCCTGAACATACCGACCTTGTGTCATTTTTACTCATCTACTTTCCTGAGTGGGACTGAAAGGGAAGAAAAAGTCTGGGACTTTTATCCACAGCTTATCTTACTTATGGCACTATTTAAAGGAGGGTTAATTATTACATAGTGCAACACTTACTCCCAGAAACGTTTTTTGTTTCATTCAAATCTAGATAGCCTCATGAGACCAAGTCAAACAAGCATTATTTGAATGCTTATTATTTGAATAAGAGAAAAACAGATACAGGGCTGTGCTCCTCCGTAAGATGGGCCCTACTATCCTCTTCTCATCAAGGATCCAAAATAGAACTATTTAAAACAATACCCAATTTGGGAGTTCTTTCTCACTTATTAAGAGGAGGTAAAACTTCTTGAATAAATAAGATTTTTAAAAATCTAGCCAACTTTTTTAAGAGGCAGCGTGTTGTAGAGATTTTGGAATGGAGTAGACTTTTAAATCCTTTCAACCCCTTTCTCACTCACAATTTGGAGAAAAATTTTGGATATTAGAACTTGTACAGTTAAGATTTTATGTGGTTTTGTTTGTTTTGTTTTTAGCTATAAAGCTATAAAAAGAATAACTGGACCTAGAGAGGGGGATCAGTTAAAAAGTAGGAAGCTTTCTTCCTAATGGGTTCCCCGAGGTGCCTACAGCAGTCAGCCCAGCTAACTGGGTAAGAAAACAGAAAAGGATTTAAAGCAGAAACCCAAATATAATTTAAAAAGAAAAAACTCTAATACAGAGGAAACCAACACATCACACTAATGAAAAATAAGACTACAGTTTCCCACAAATAAAAAGCTAGACAGGTGACAATGGAATATAGGTAACATGCAACATACAACTTAGAGAAAAATGTGTTTAGCATAATATAAACACTACCTCATACTGAGGATGTCCTGCACAGATAAGCAGCAGTTCCAGAGTTCGTAGGTCGCCAAGACCTTGGCCTGGAGTACAAACAATTTTTTCAAGAAAAGTTTCACACAGTTCAGTGAAAATACGGCAGTAATTCAGAACTCTGCAATTGAAAGAGTAATGAGAGCACCAAGTCAAAAATCTGTATATGTACATAATCACAGACATAGTTAATTAAATAAATAAAAGGATCCTTAGCCTAAGGGACATAAGTGATTAGCTATGCTGTATCAAAATCACCATAACAGCCACCTTTCCTTATATTTTTATACATATAAGCAAATGACTCATAAGTCAGTTCAAATTCTCAATTACTAAAACATATGAATAAAATCTTTATCAAATTACACTTGATACTCCAAAGGTCATCCCTAATTCTAAGAGCCTTATCCTTTGTGAGTGGAAAAAATTACCACTTTCCATGATTCTAACCTCTCCTACATCCCAATTTGCCACTCCAGGTTCAGTCAAGAATAGCATCTTTAGGGGCGCCTGGGTGGCTCAGTGGGTTAAACCCGCTGCCTTCGGCTCAGGTCATGATCCCAGGGTCCTGGGATCGAGGCCCACATCGGGCTCTCTGCTCAGCAGGGAGCCTGCTTCCTCCTCTCTCTGCCTGCCTCTCTGCCTACTTGTAATCTCTCTCTCTCTGTGTCAAATGAATAAATAAAATCTTAAAAAAAAAATAAACAAAATAATGTTCTCTTTAAAAAAAAAAAAAAAAGAATAGCATCTTTAGGATGTGGTATCTGTATTTACCCAGAATCATTAAAAAATCATGAAGGATGGAATGCAGGGCTACTGCCTTAAATAATCACTCACTTGTCTAAATCTTCACGTGCCACAGCCATATGATAAGCAGTCTCCAATGTTAGGACTCCTTGAAAAAGTTGCATTGCTAATGGCAAGTTAGTCTCCACATTCTCAATGGCATAGAGAGCTGAGCACACACAATCTGAAGCAGCTTCATGTAGGTTGGATGAGGTCTTATCCTGTTGCTGGGAAATGGCAAGAATAGGGAAGTAAGATGTATGATCATTAAGCTGTAACCCAAGTACTAGCAAAACAATTACAGCCTGTTTCTGAACATGTACTTTAAATGCATAACAGCCTAACAGTCATGGCCTTCAACCAGACAATATTCATCAATCTTCCCTATTTCCCTATAAGCCAAACAAATCAGCCTTTTTGTATCTCATTCACAGTCACATGACTTCTCAAATTCCATGGTGTTTTTTTTCCACACCAGCCCCTCCAATTGCAATGCCACGTGTTCCCTACCCTGTTTTAGTCCGTGAAAATCTTTTCCATCCTTTTTTGATGTTCAAGTACTATTTAAAATGAAAGGGTGCAGGCCTCTCTGGGTGGCTCAGTTGGTTAGGTGCCTGACTCTTGGTTTCACCTCAGGTCATGATCTCATGGCTTGTGAGACTGAGCCCCATGTTGGGTTCCACACTCAGCGCCGAAGTCTGTCTAAGATTCTATCCCACTCCCTCCCCTTCTGCTCCTCCCCTCACTGGCACACACACTCTCTCTCTAAAACAAACAAACAAACACACAAATAAAAACTTTTAAAAAATAAAAAATAAAATAAAATGAAAGGGTCCAACGAGTCTCAAATACCCATACCTACCTAAGACATCATGATAGTATTTCAGAATACCAAGGTTCAAAAGAGGTTCCTAAAGTTTCTGGGAATGACAGAAGGTAACTTTGAAAGGAGCAAAATCAGTTATTTTGATTCTCATTAGCAATGATGCCTGCCAGTATACAAGAGAGAAAGGCCTTGGAAATTTTTTAATTTTATTTATTTATTTGAGAGAGAGAGAGAGAGAGAGAGCGAGAAAGTGAGAGACAACATGGGAGGGGAGAAGGTCAGAGGGAGAAGCAGACTCCCCATGGAGCTGGGAGCCCAATGTGGGACTCGATCCCGGGTCTCCGGGATCATGACCTGAGCCAAAGGCAGCTGCTTAATCAACTGAGCTACTCAGGTGCCCTGGTCTTGGAAATCTTGAAGGAAAAGAATATTGAACCTAGAACTCTATACCTAGTTAAACCACCAATTAAGAATAAAAAAGCAAAATATAAATAATTCTCAGGAATGCAAAAACTCAAAGTTTACTTCCCACATATCTTTCTGAGGAAGGTATCTGAGGACATTCAAAAAACAGTTAATCCAATCCAGAAGCACAGTAAAGAGAAGTTTCAGAATAAGAGCTCGGAAGTAGATCTAAAGAACAAGTGGGACAAATTAGAGTTCAGAGTGAGACGTTTAGGGTTTCTATTTAGAAGAGTACAGTTGAAAGGATGGATGAATTTAGTGAAGGCATATTCGTCTTTTATGAATAATAAAAAACAAGAACATTTAGAATCTCCAGGGCAGGGAAGAAGCCATACAAGCAGGGTTGGGAGAACACAAGGATAGATGCAAATTATTCATTAGATTATTCTGAGGTTGAGAAGTGGATTCAAAGATACTTATTATTATTACTGTGTTTTAAAAGTTAAATAAATGTTCAAATTTGTTCTTTTGTATATATATCCAGCATTACATTTGTAAAATCTTAAAAAAAAAAAAACTATGGGAGAAAGGCTATATATCTGTAATAGAGCTGTGATCCAAATATAAAGCAAACTAAAATATGGTCTGATTTTGAACCACTGAATGAACGTAAGAATGAGAATATATTTGACTCTGACTCTAAAATCACTCTTCTGGGGCGCCTGGGTGGCTCAGTGGGTTAAAGCCTCTGCCTTCGGCTCAGGCCATGATCTCAGGGTCCTGGGATCGAGCCCCGCAGTGGGCTCTCTGCTCAGCAGGGAGCCTGCTTCCTCCTCTCTCTCTGCCTGCCTCTCTGCCTACTTGTAATCTCTCTGTGTCAAATAAATAAAAATCTTTATAATAAAAAATAAAAATAAATAAATAAACAAACAAAACAAAACCACTCTTCTGTTAAGTTGCAGAGGGGTCCTGACACTGGATCAGTGGAGAAGATAATATAATCCTGGCATACTACTTAGCTTGTTTCCTTACCCTTACTTACTTAATTCCCAGAAGTAACCACTGTACTGAGTCTGATGCGTATTCTAAGCTGCCCTCCCTTCATATGTAATCAATCATATTCATAAATTTTTTTAAAGACTTATTTATTTTAGAGAGAGAGAGAGTACATGCATCGGCAGGAGGGGTAGAGGGGGAGGGAGGGAGAGAGGGAGGGAGGGAGAGGGGGGGAGAGGGGGAGAGAGAGAGAGAGAGAGAGAGAGAGAATCTCAAGCAGATGCCTCCATGGAGCACAGAGCCCAAAGCAGGGCTCAATCTCATGACCCTGAGATCACCACCTGAGCTGAAACCAAGAGCTGGCTGCTCAGCTGACTGCACCACCTCATATTAATAAGTTTTTAAACAAAAGTGGGATATTAACTTATTTATACTGACTGCTCTTCACACAATTTAGTGAGATGAGAACCAAAATCACCAGGTAGGGTATCAGTAGACACAGAGACAAAGACAATGACTAGCAAAACAATTATCGGCATCCTAACTTTCCTGAGTCTTAGCTCCCGATTCAAGAATGCATAAATACACTAACAACTATAAAACACCAAAATCTCCTAGCAGAATGTGCTTTCCTTTTCTTTATTCACAGTGCTATCAACCCATTATCATGCTACCATCTTCTAAATAACAGTGCACCAGTACACAACCACTACACACAAGAGTTTCCAAACTAATTAAGACTTCAGGGAAGGAGGGCGCCTGGGTGGCTCAGTGGGTTA
Organism: Ailurus styani; assembly: GCA_002007465.1. Taxonomy (NCBI): domain Eukaryota; kingdom Metazoa; phylum Chordata; class Mammalia; order Carnivora; family Ailuridae; genus Ailurus; species Ailurus styani. Next base: position 3,136,194 of record LNAC01000049.1, on the reverse strand, counting down.
AAGCCGCTGCCTTCGGCTCAGGTCATGATCCCAGGGTCCTGGGATCGAGGCCCACATCGGGCTCTCTGCTCGGCAGGGAGCCTGCTTCCTCCTCTCTCCTCTCTCTCTGCCTGCCTCTCTGCCTACTTATAATCTCTCTCTCTGTGTCAAATGAATAAATAAAAAAAAAATCTTAAAAAAAAAAAAAGACTTCAGGGAAGGAGACCATCCAGAAAAAGGAGACAAAGTCACTCCCATCTCCAAAGACCTGTTCAATATGTGTTTGAGACATTGCTATGTTTTTTGTTCTAAAAACTAGTCGTATTCTATGCACTCACTTACGCCTATCTACCAAGACAAAAGAACGTATTACTAGATACTGTTATTTTCAAAGTTTATGGAAAACATACCAAAGTATATAAAAAGATACTTTTTATTCCATTAATCTCAAAAGCCTCAAATCCAACCTATACATACCCTGATGCTAAGTAAACTATCACAACTACAAAGATAATATTCTGATCTGTAACTGTCTCAAAGACCCAATGACCACTATTATATTTTAATTTTTATTGTTTTTTTTTCTTTTTAAGATTTTTCATTTATTTGACAGAGAAAGACACAGTGAGAGAGGGAATACAAGCAGGGGGAGTGGGAGAGGGAAAAGCAGGCTTCCCACTGAGCAGGCAGCTGATGCAGGGCTTGATCCCAGGACTCTGGGATCATGACCCGAGCTGAAGGCAGATGCCCAACGAGTGAGCCACCCAGGCGCCCCCATTATTGTATTTTTAAAACAAGGAAAAAAAAACCCATGGTTTTTTTACTTGTTGTTTAATTTGTAAATCATTGATCTACATATAAAACTGCTTTCCTATTAAACTTAATTACATTCTATTCTGAGTATTAATACTAATACCTTCATTTGCTACTTGGAAATAAGGAAGAGACACTGCTGCTTTCTTACTATACACCTTCCAATCACTGTACAGAAATATGAAAACACTGCTATGACCCAGAAGGTTAGTTACTACTGTAACTACGTGGTAAAAATACTTTCATAAACAAAGCCATTACTTACCAAAACCTCGAAAAGGAGTGCTAGTAACTTATTATTAGCCATGAAGTTACTGTCCAAAACTCCTAGGTTAAACCAACTTCCTAAACAGCGAAAGACCTTCATAAGCATTTTCTCATCTGTTCCTGCTTTTTCTACACAGGTCATCTGAAAAGAAGGGAAAAAAAAGTTAAAATAATGCCAAATTTTATATTTAAACCATTATTATGATCACCTTTCAGGTGTAATGAGAAGGAAAATAATACTAAAAGCTAACAGCTAAAAGTGCTTTGTAAGTACCAGATGGTGCTCTCAATACTCTTAATTCATTAATCCCCACTAAAACTACAGCCAGGTACTGTCTCCACTTTCTCAACTGGGAAGCGGAGATACACAGAGATTGCAGACTTGCCCAAAGATAGTTCTTGTTTCAGAAATAATGTTTCTTAGATCCCTCTTCTGCATTAATGTAATCTTATCAAAGAATTATCTTCAAGTAATACTCATCTACACAGTTAATTTTATAGAATAAAAACAAGACAGTCCTACTCTTGTATATCCCCATAGGAAAACTTGATATTTCAGCTTCTGCACTTGAATACTCCAGCAAATATACCATTCCACAGAAAGTGACACTACTATAAATATGTTAGGTTGATAAAAGAGATAAAATGAAAAGTCAGACTAAAACTCACCACTGTTTTTCTTTGCAAATTGTTTTTGTGACATATATTTTTTCCAAAGTAAAGTGTAATGCAACCTTTTCTGGATTAAAAAAAAATGTTTAAAAATAACTTTTACAAGCAATGGGTCAGAAATTGCCATGGGGTTTGGGAGGCATGTGGTGGAAGCATGGGATTACAGAATCCCACAGTGATCTAAATGTTGACTCTTGTACTTCTAGGCAGCCATGCTCCTCCTATATTTGCTGTATCAGGCAATTATGATTACATTCTTCTCAATTAGTTTGAACTGTACGTGAATTGAAATGAAAGAAGAAAAACAAGAATGCTTCAGGTACATTCGTGGCAACTACGCACATACTTGAATCTTTGAAGCTCTGGATATAAAATTACACAATTGTTTAGGCTTTATACTTCCTGAATGACATTTCAATTTACTAAGACATGATGTTTACAAATGGAAGGACCTCACTGTACATTCTAACTTCTGACTCAAACTTAAGAACAGAATTTTGGAAAAAGCCTGCATCTAAATCTAGTTGCTTTGAAGAGAAAAAAAAATTCTGCTAATTAAATCAAACACACACCATAAAGCTTCAGAACTAAGAGAAAGTTATCTTGAGTTCCTCTTTAAGAACTGTACTGTTAAGAACTTTGTCTCTTAAAGCAAGGCCTCAGAGCTGAAACATAAATGCTAGAAGAGTTCACCACTAAAAAATACAGCAGAGGTAAATAAGAATAGATCTTGGATTAACAAAATGAAGGGAGAAAAATATTAGAGGACAGGCTCAGTTCAGCCATAAGGGCAAGAAGAAGAATATTTAAAACTTTTAGAAGTTCAACACAATGTTTAGGAATGGCTCCATTCTAATATACCACAAAAGTATAATATTGACAAAATGGGACGGAATAGAATGAATAAGAGGAATGTGGGGGAAACAATGAAAAAGGTTTAAGAGGCCTTTGGTATCTGGTATTATAGCCAGCCTATTTTTCCTGGCAATTCTGGACTATTTCATTTTCTGGGTTCTGTAATATGACAAGCTATATGACAGAATTATAGACCTTATTAAGTACCACTGGGACAAATTTTTCAGGTTTCATTACAACAAATCAAGCTATTGCCTGTTGTCAATTATGAGGAAATGTTAAGTCAAGCATATGCCTTGGGAGTCCAAGTGGCTGCTACACTTGACCACTATGCCAGTAATGATGCCTATGAGGACTGCAGTGTTGACTAGATTCTTCTGGCTTCACTTGAGTCCTTACAAAAAGAAAATAAGCTCAGGTCCCTTAACTCCATTCAAGTCATAGTCCAAGAACCAAAGCTTCCAAAGCCACTCTAAATGAGGCTCTTATTTTGTGTAGCTCCAGGGCTGATATTCATATACATAATTCGTGTGGCTTGCTGAATAATAAACAGCTGAATTCACAATCTCACCAAATCTATCATGTGAAAGTTAAGAAATTGTAAAACATGGAATTCTGAAACTTGAAAAAGAGACATCTGGTGTCTGGACCCGAATGGAACAGATAATCTTGAACTCCCAAATTACTGAGTCTCCCTTACCAGTAGATGTAGTGTGCCTTCCAGTGTCTGAGAAGAATAGTCTTCTTCAGTTTGAAAGCCCTTTAACAACCTCATCTGAGACAGGTGCCTTCATAGGGGACACCCAATCTGTTCAAGACCATTTCCTGTGCACCCACAACTATGGCCAAATCTTAGCATCTTCTGGGCGGGGGGGGGG
>LNAC01000049.1:3020551-3132534 GCA_002007465.1 Ailurus styani | reverse complement strand
GTGTGTGTGTGTGTGTGTGTGTGTGTGTGTGTGTGTGTGTGTGTGTGTGTGTGTAGACAGGTATATACAAGAGGAAGTAACTTATCAAGAAAACTGTAATTTTGAGAACATGTATTTGAAGAAACCTGGGGAACATACATGGGAATGACCCTAAGGGTATCAGACTATGGGAGACTGGAATATACCACTACCTCGAGCCAGTCTCACTGATATGAGTGTACTTCGTAGAGATTCTGGATTTAATGAGTACATGGCACCTCTTGGAAGTACCCAGGAAAATCAAAGTACAAATATCTAGGACTTGGGAGCAAATCTATACTTCTTCTGCAGGTAATTATTCCTTTGAGAAACAGCTTCTGACTTGCTACTGAACCTTGGTAGAAACTGAACATCTATCCATACGACATCAGGTGATCACATGGCCTGAGCTTCTCATCATGAACTGAGTATTATCTGAACTACCTAAACATGGGCATGCATAACAGCAACCTGTCATCAAACAGAAATGGAATACAAGAAACTGAGTTCAATAAGGTGTAAGAAAGCTGCATGAGCAGGTAGGTCAGATTCCTTTGACGAGAACTCTTCTTGCATTGATTCATCTCCCTCAACCCACGCTTATTGCCTCCTGCCTCCTGGATGTTCCTTACAACCTAGATAACTAAAGAAGAAAACTCAAGCCCAGATTACAGAATGATGTGCACAACATGCTGGTACCACCTGAAGGTGACAGCTGCAGAATTACAAACCCAGAGCGCCTGGGTGGCTCAGTGGGTTAAAGCCTCTGCTTTTGGCTCAGGTCATGATCTCAGCGTCCTGGGATCGAGGCCCGCATCGGGCTCCCTGCTCAGCGGGGAGCCTGCTTCCTCCTCTCCCTGTCCCTCTGCCTGCCTCTCTGCCTACTTGTAATCTCTCTCTCTGTGTCAAATAAATAAATAAAATCTTTAAAAAAAAAAAAAAAGAATTACAGACCCATAAGGACAGTGAAAGGACAGTGGTTGAAAGAAAATCCTAATGCGCAGAACTTCAAGCAATATAATTGGTTGCCCACCATGTATGGATTGAGAGATGACCAAAAATATGGATCTATACTTATTTATGGACAATTTTCAATGATTTAGATGACCAGAGATTTGGAAGAAGCATGATTAAAAGTTTGGTTACACGGAATTCTGAGGCAGAAGTATATATGAATGGTATACAAATAGGCACAGACTGTGAAGAAATTTCTGTTCTGTGCAAATACCTACCAAAAGACATCCACTATAGAGGAATCTTTCAATGACAGATGGACAAAATGAGAAACTCTCTATAATGTCAGCTTCTTTCCCCAGCCACCTTGCTCAAGAGGCTCATAAACAAAGTGGCCATAACAGCTGTGATTGAGGCTACGCCAGGATTAACATGGACTTCCACTAAGTAAGTTAAAAACTACTGATAGGTGTCCAATCTGCCAATAGCAGAGACCAACACTGAGTCCCTAAAATGGCACCATCTACCATGGGGACCAGGTTGATCGATTACATCGAACTTCTATCACAAAGGAAACAGAGATTTGTCTGGAAGGACAAGACTCGCAGGAAGAAAGAGATTTATATGCTGGATATGGATTTGCCTTCCCTGCTTACAGTGCTTCTGTCAGCACGGTCTCAATCATAGGCTCACAGAATCCCATATCCAACCATCATGGAATCCTATCTAATCAAGGAACTCGTATCAGGGTAAGAGAAGTACAGTAATGAGCAACTTGGACCTGTGTTGGAGATTTTGGTCTCCAAGGAAGGAATGCTTCTACCAGGAAATACAAACATGATTCCAGTAAACTGGAAGATAAGTCAACAAACCTGGATAATTTGGGCTTCTTATGCCACTGAACCAATAGGAAAAAAGGGAGGAGGGTGTTAATCTGTAAGCTGGGAGTGACTGATCCCAATAACCAAGGAAAAACGGAGTTCCTCCTACACAATCGAAACAAGGAGTTCTCAGTCTGGAACCCAGAGAATTTTCTAGAGGGCTTCTTAGTACTTCCATGCTCAATAATAATGGTTAATGGAAAACTACACAAGCAACAACCAAAAAAGCAGGATTACTGAGGGCTCGTACTCTTTGGGAATGAAGGTTTGAGTCACTTAACAGAGTAAAGAACCCCAACCAGCTAAGGTTCTGACCAAGGCAGGTGTCTTAGTCCATTCAGGCTGCTATAACAGAACACGATAGGATGGGTGGCTTATAAACCAGAAATTTATTTTTCACAGATTTAGAGGCAGGGAAGTTCAAGATCAAGGTACCCCCAGATCCAGTGTCTGTGAGGACTGGGTTCTTGTTTCATAATCAAGGATCTTTCCTCTATGTTTACACATGACATAAGAAGGAAGAGTGTTTTCTGGGGTCTCGTTTATAAGGGCACTAATCCCATTCATGAGGGTCCCATACTCATGACCTAATCACCTTCCAAAAGCCCCACCTCCTAATACTATCACATCGGGCACTAGGTTTCAACATATAAATATATAAATTGGGGGGGGCACACACACAAATATTCAGTCTATAGCAACATATAAATTTTGGTGGGGGGAGAGGGAGACACACAAATATTCAGTCTATAGCAGCAGGGGAAAGATGAAATGAGTTGTGCAAGAAAGCCATACATATTGATTATAGAACAATTTTTTTTTAAGATTTTATTTATGTATTTGTCAGAGAGAGAGAGAGAGAGAGAGCACAAGCAGGCAGAATGGCAGGCAGAGGCAGAGGGAGAAACAGGCTCCCTGCCAAGCAAGGAACCTAATGCAGGACTGGATCCCAGAACCCTGGCATCATGACCTGAGCCAAAGGCAGCTGCTTAAACAACTGAGCCACCCAGGTGTCCCTCAATTATAGAACTCTTGTGACAAATACATAATGAGGGCTGTAGTAGCTCTGTATATTTCCTCTTTGCTTATTATGCCACTGCACACAAGTTTTGTTTTTTTTTTAAAGATTTTTACTTTTTTGAGAGAGAGCGCGCGCGAGAGAGAGAGCGCACGCGCACGTGAGCGCAAGAGGACACACAAGCAGGGGAGAGGGGCAGAGGGAGATGGAGAAGCAGACTCCCTACTAAGCAAGGGGCCCAATGCAGGCCTTGATTCCAGGACCCTGAGATCACGAACTGAGCAGAAGGCAGATGCTTAACCAACTGAACCACCCAGGTGTCCCTCCACATGAGTTTAAATGTATGTAAGAGTTAACCAAAAAGGAAGCTAAATTAGTCAAACAGGAAGACTCTGTTTGGTTATAGATGTACTGCCTCTCAGCATCAAATTCACCCTTCCAGACTACTCTGTAAAAATGGATCTGGGCCCTTTAAGTATTTTTTCCCTGTGCCAGGCAGCACTCACCTTTTGTCAGAAGGGGCCACTAGAGAGAATAAAGGGTTCTGCTTCCCGGTGTTAGTGTGCTCCATTGGTAGCTTCTACAGAATGTGCAGCTCCTCCAGCCCGAGACTCCTATTTCCTCTGAAGCCTGCCTCCTACGTGCACTGGCCGCCAGTTTCCCCAGCACTTCCCCCACCCTCTCCAATGGATTTATAGCAAAGGGCTTCTGGCTCCTAAATGTACAACTTCTCCAGCACCAGATTCAGTATGCCCAGTTTCTCCAGTGTCTGCAGTACACAGTGCCCAGCAGCTTCCTCTGGTACTCCGACACCAAGGTGATTTTGTGGCAGAGAGACACCTTTCCCTAACAACTTTCTTGGGCTATTCCAGCAAGTTCAAAAAGACTGATTTTCAGCAGCATAGAGCACCAAAAATGACTTCAAAATACTGTGCCTTCTCCAACAGGATCTGGATCTCAGCCCTGGCAGGGGTGACTTCCTCCTTCCTTGGAAACTCTATCTCAGCCTTGGGGTTAATGTCTGCTCCTTGTTTCTGTTTTATGCCTATATTCTCTAGAGCTCTCTTTACTTCTTACTAGATAATCCCTCATCACTGTAACCTCCTGTTAGAATTAATCATTCTTTATATTAAACATTCCCACATACCACTATGCGGTTTCTCTCTTCTGACTAGACCCAGACTGATACTAAAAGGAACCAAGGATTCTAGATCTGGGGCAAGAAGGTAACAAGGTGAGTATTAGTCATCTTTTTGTGTTAGGAAGGAGAGAAATGCTCCAGTGGCCAAAGTTATAATATTTTAAGCATCAAAACAATGATTTTAGTTGAGACCCTGAATCAATGAAAATCCATGAGTCATAACACTCCATAAAGAGATGTCAGGAAAAAAACAGTGACACTTGAGGCAGGTTTAAAACAAAACCTTATTTTGCAAACAGGAAATTAAAGAATTTAAGATTTATGGTGCCTTTCTAGTAGAATGCCAGAATACTCAAGAATGCCAACTAATATATACACAGAAAGAATGACAGAATCATTAAAACATTATTTTGCAAACCACAGTGAAATTATTAAGACAATGATTACCAACTAGAATTTAAAATCCTTAGGCAAAGGTTGATATGGAATTGAACATTTTTATTCTATGAACTACCACCATACAAACTGCATTACAAGGCGGAAAACAAACTTTATAGGGCGCCGGCTGGCTTAGTGGGTTAAAGCCTCTGCCTTCAGCTCAGGTCATGATCTCAGGGTCCTGGGATGGAGTCCTGCATCAGGCTCCCTGCTCGGCGGGGAGCCTGCTTCCTCCTCTCTCTCTGCCTGCCTCTCTGCCTACTTGTGATCTGATCTCTTTCTCTGTGTCAAATAAATAAATAAAAAATCTTAAAAACAAAAAAAAAAACTTTATAAATGGAAGAATCAGACTGTCATTATCCTAGTCAACCCTAACATCACTAATGGAAGGTCACCAAAAAGTATTTCTCTTCTGATAGGATGCCACATGAAGTACCTATGATGTATTCTAGTCAAAAACGCTTAACCTTCTGGGGCATTTGGGTGGCTCACTTGATTAAGTGTCCAACTCTTGGTTTCAGCTCAGGTTATAATTTCAGGGTTGTAGGATCAAGTACACCTTATGTCAGGTTCTGTGCTGGGCATGGAACCTACTTTAAGAGTCTCTCTCTCCCTCTCTGTACCACCCCCTTAAAAACAAATAAATAAAAAATTTTAAATCTTTAACCTTTTAAAATCAATCATCAAGAAAAAAAAATCAATCAAGACTTTATCAACCAGGGTTCTGGAAAGAGTTAAGTCTTACAGAAAATGATCTGGGTGACTGTTTTCCCTATTATCCTTTTTGTTTTGCTTTGTTTTTTGTTTTCTCCATTATCCTAAAGATAGTATACTCCTACCATTATGGACACATAGGAGAGAATTTGATCATACAATGGATGCCTTAGGGCATTAAGGCTTAATTCTCTAGAGGAATCCCTACTGAGAAGGGCTGTTTAAGATACAACTTCCAATTAAAGGAAATACAGAGAACAGAAAAACAAACTAAATGAAACAAAGACAAGGCAACCAGAAAATCCAAAAGGCAAGATGGTCTATAAAGTAACTGGTTCAATCTCAACTCAACAAATCAGTGTCATTTTCAAAAAGAGAGGGAAGAGGAGCTGTGATTAGGAATCATAATAAATATAATAATAATAATTAGGAATCATAATAACTGATACAAGGCATGGTGCTAGACTGAATATTGATTTGGAAAAATGCTGTAAAGGATACCTGCGGATGAATTGGGGAAATGTGAAGATGGTCTGGGTATTTATTAGATGATATAAAAATTTACTGAATCAGAAAGATGAAGCTAGATGACTAAAAGAGCAGGCTCCAGGAGGATAGGTAGAATATAATCTCATTTGTATTTAAAAAACTTGTCATATGTTCATAGAGGATATGTACTAAAAGGTTAACAGTGTGATCTCCATATGGTTTGAATATAATTTGTCTGTATTTTCTAATTCTCCATAATACTATTTCTTTAAAATAAATGATAAGTTGAAAAATGCATTTAAAAGAATAATTTTCCAGTGAATTTCTAACACCAATCTGGACACAATTTTAAGTAAAAAATGTCTTATCAAATAAAAAGTTCTATGATGTGGGCGCCTAGGTGGCTTAGTGGCTTAAGCCTCTGCCTTCAGCTCAGGTCATGATCTCAGGGTCCTGGGATTGAGTCCTGCATCGGGCTCTCTGCTCAGCAGAGAGCCTGCTTCCTCCTCTCTCTGCCTGCCTCTCTGCCTACTTGTGATCTCTTCTCTCTGTCAAATAAATAAATAAAACCTTAAAAAAAAAGTTCTATGATGTTGCAAAGGTACTGAAACAAATCCCTGAAAAATAATCTATAACCACATTATTAAAAAAATTGACCTGGACTATAAAGACCTAAAAATGAGATGTGGGCAGGTAATTTAATACCATCAAGTTCAAGAAGCAGCAAATATTTTCTTTAAAGGGCCAAAGAATAAGTACTTTAAATTTTATAGACTGTACGTGGTCTCTGTGAAAATTATTCAATTCTGCCACTTCAGCTCAAAATTATGGACATTCACAATATGTAACTGAATGGGCATGACTATGTTCCAGTTACAGAAATAGGTGACTTAAGCTCATAGACCATAAATTTACCCATCACTGGTCTATAGCATTAAAATGTCTACCTAGGGTGCCTGGGTGGATCAGTGAGTTAAAGCCTCTGTCTTCAGCTCAGGTCATGATCTCAGGGTCCTGGGATCGAGGCCCGCATCAGGCTCCCTGCTCGGCAGGAAGCCTGCTTCCTCCTCTCTCTCTGTCTGCCTCTCTGCCTACTTGTGATCTCTCTCTCTCTCTCTCTCTCTCTCTCTGTCAAATAAATATCTACCTAGTCAAAAAGGACCTAATCACATTTAACTCTTTTTAAAAAGATGGTGTAGTATTACCTAATCTATAATTATAATACTGTTCAAAGGTCAACTAAAGTCCTGAACCACCTCCCTATCAAAATCTCAACTGATCCTTAAGAGGGGATCCTTTCCTTAAGTAAATTTATACATTAGCATGGTCCTTCATCAAGAGCCAACAGTTTGTAGCATGAAGTGCAAAAAAGCAAGGGATGTGTAATCAGAAAGCCTGAGTTCAGGCGCCTGGGTCGCTCAGTTGGTTAAGCCACTGCCTTCGGCTCAGGTCATGATCCCAGGGTCCTAGGGTGGAGTCCCACATCAGGCTCCCTGCCTGGCGGAGAGCCTGCTTCTCCCTCTTCCTCTGCCTGCCGCTCTGCCTACTTGTGCTCTCTATCTCTCAGATAGATAGATAGATAGATAGATAGATAGATAGATAGATAGATAGATAAATAAATAAAAGAAAGCCTGAGTTCAAATTCTGAATTAGCGGTTGTGTAAGTCTAACGCCTGTATATCCCATTCATAAACGGAAATAACATCACCCTCACAGTGTTACTTACAAGCTGAAAAAGTATAGTTTCTGAATCTAAAAGTATTATTGTAAAGTGTTCTACAAATGTCACAGTATTATCACTGCCAATATTTGCAAAGAAATCTGTATTTCACAATAATGCAACTGAATTAGAAAATAACCACCATGGCTTCTTGCCCCTACAGAGCAACTTAGTATTTCACACTTACTCACCAATAGAGATACCACCGTACTAGAGTAGAAGGCCAAATCTTCTATAATTTCTGTGCGCCGGTTAGCCCCAATTCGTAAGGAACGACTATGTACTTCTTCAGGTAACACTGTAAGGATCTCCAGCAGAAAAGGGAGAGAAGTTACATCATTGCTATATCTGGAAAAGGAAAGGGGAGAGACTGAAGTTATTTAGAGTCAGAAAATACACAATCACATACGATAACAACAGGCTTCAGAATAACCTAAAACAACAAAAGCAACATTCTCACTACTGTTAAAGTAGAGAAAAAAAACAAAATTTTTTGAAAAGGTATCTGGAAATCAAAATTTCAATTTGCATCACCTATGACCCAGCGACTCCACTTACAGAAATTTCTCTCTCAGAAAAATCTCACATACACATGCAAAGTATACAAAAATAAGCACTGCAATACTTTTTTATAATATCAAAAATACTGGGAAAATATAAAGGTCTTCCATAATTAGGATAAAAAGGTTACAAACAGTTATACAATGGAATATACATAGCCATTCTAGTGAATGAAGTATCTATGTCCTAATGTGAAAAGATGACCACAACGTAGTAAGTAAAAAAAGTACATGAAATATATTACATGAGTGAACAAATACACAGGTATATTAAAACATATATGCACTTATTTATTTTAAAATGCTTAAAGTTAAGTCTGGAGGGCTATATAGTCAACCATTAATAGTGGTTACTTACAAAATACAGAAATAGGGAGAGAGAAAGGCTTTTACTTTGAAAGCTTCCACACTATTATAATTTTTTCAAGGAACATGTGTTAATTTTCTTAATGAAAATTTTCTTAAAAAAATATCCATATAAAGGCTTTAACAACACACCGTAGTTGGAGGTAAAAAGGACGTCCACTTTATTAAAAAATATCCTAACCAAATGCCAAAATGCAAGCAAATATCAAGATTATCTGGCCAGGACCATAAGGAAATGCTTTTATTCAAAGAAGGAGGTTCCGTGTACCTAAAAATCATACTGTCTCTTTGACAGATATGAAACAAACCCCCATTAGTAAAAAGTTTTATTCGTAAAGACTTCTAATTTAATATAATCTTAAACAATTCTAACAATTCTAAAAACAAATGTTTTTATAGAACTGCTGACATGTTAGTTAGTGGGAGTGATCCACAAGACAATGAAGTGAAAGACTTTGCTGCAGTTAATTCAAAGAACAAGTGTGTATAAATTATGAGGGCCTTTTATGTTCCACACAACACACTTCTGTAATATTTAAATTTTAAATGATTTTCTTTTTATCTAACAAAAGTTAATAATAATTTTTTGGTGTTTTGTTTTTGTTTTTGTATTTTTTAAAGATTTTATTTATTTATTTGATGGAGAGGGAGAGAGAGAGAGAGATAGATCACAAGTAGGCAGAGAGGCAGGCAGAGAAAGAGGAGGAAGCTCCCCGCTGAGCAGGGAGCCCGATGCGGGAATCGATACCAGGACCCTGAGATCATGATCAGAGCCGAAGGCAGAGGCTTTAACCCACTGAGCCACCCAGGTGCCCTAATAATTCTTTGTTAAGAGTTTGGGGAAATGTTCCAAATATCTAGCTAATGCTAACAAATTTCTCTTTGTAGCTTAATGGTAATTCCAAATGCTAGAATGTAACTGATACAAGTTACTTACTTTTCCACCAATGTTTGTACACACCCCTTCCAGGAAGGCATCTGTAGGGCAAGGTCGGCTATTGCTAAAGCCAGCTGAGTAAGAAGAAAGATTAAATAAATGAATAGAACACATGAACAGAAATAGGGTTACCATCAATATTAATTGGCAAGCAAAGAAACTAAACTTTATCCAAACAACCCGCCCTATCTCTCCTCACCTCCACAACTACATATATAATGTAAACTCTTCTGGGCTAGCTACAAATTACTAAGATTTAAAAGTTAACCTCCAGAAATGAAAAACGAAACCAAAAAACAACAAAAAGAAATCAGAAAGAACAGACTATAGATTTTCCTCAGAATATGTCAATACTTACTTTTATTTGGCAATACCATAGAACTTCATGGACAGATAAATTATACTTTGCCAGAAAGGCCAAAGCTACTGACCAAGTAGCCCTTTGATTCATTCCTCAAGTAATGGAATGCCATTTCCCTTCTCTTTCCAGTTCTCATCTTGAAGCCTTATGCAAAAAGCCTCCTTCCTCTTCAAGGGCACTTCAATGCCAGGCAGAGAAACACATGAGTATGTATTCACTGAAGCTTCCAGTTTTCCTTTCTAATGTATTTACCAGTCTAAGGGGGAAGGGCCAGATGCTGCACTATTTCATTCATGAGACTTTTACTAGCCAATTGGTCGAGAAACAATTTTTTTTTAAAGATTTTATTTATTCATTTGACACAGAGAGAGAGATTACAAGTAGGCAGAGAGGCAGGCAGAGAGAGAGGAGAGAGGAGGAAGCAGGCTCCCTGCTGAGCAGAGAGCCCGACGTGGGCCTCGATCCCAGGACCCTGGGATCATGACCTGAGCCGAAGGCAGCGGCTTTAACCCACTGAGCCACCCAGGCGCCCAAGAAACAATTTTTTTAAAGGCAAGTAGGCAGACCTCTGACCCAGAACAGTACAGTATACAGTATTTTTACTATCTGCAATTTTAACAGGGTGGGGGTTGGGAGATGAGGGGGAGAGAACCACATATGCCTGCCTGTGAAAACCTACACTCACCTCCCCCACTTCTGGTATTTAAATTTGTTTGAAATCAAATGAATTCTAATATTAACACAGAAATTTTTCACTTTCTATCCACTTAAGAATATAGCAATAAGTCCATAATAAAGTTAACATTACTTCACATGGCCTAGCAATGTCAATCAAAATTAATTTGATAAATCCAAATGACCTTACAAATTTCCCTGATGAGAAGCATAGGATTTACCTGCGTTACAATGACAGGTGACAAGTCTTTCAAGTTCTGAATATGGGTTAGTAATGAGTCCCGTAAAGAGGCATGAGAGTCTGTGGGGAGCTCATAAAATGAGGTCTGAATCTTCATTTTCATGGTCTGTGCAGCAAAGTAGCATGATTCCACATCCTGCCGGATCTGTAACAATTGGTCTGAAATCTCCCATGCATGAACCTGAAAGAAGACCAGACAAAAATGTCTTAAAGACTATTGTACTAAGTAATTTTAATGTTACCCCTCAACATATATAAATACATATGTAGACCAAAGTATAGTAAAAACCTGACAAGCTAAATTACCCATTAATTTAGTCAATACCTCAAACTATATATTTAAAAGCCCTGGTCAACAAAAGTATTACCTAAATCTTTCTGACTCATTCTAGGAAGGCATGAGAGTTATCAATCAGATCAACAGATCTAATCTTGCTAATTATAATCATTAATGTGTAGCGGGAAAGTAAGAAGAAAAAAGTTCCAAAAGCTCCTACTAAAACTAAAATGTCATTGTGTAACTTCCAACCCTATCTATAGGTTGGATATTTCTTTCCACTTAAAATAAATAAGCTTTTGTTCACTCTGAGAATTGAATCTGACAACCATTTTAATGTATCTATAAATAGGTCTCAGTAGGCCTACATTTCAATCTTTAGTACCCTTTAGCAGAAAAACCATCTCACCCCAAATGAATATTTCACATACTTCTATCATTTTCTAATGTATTTATGTTTGGCAAAGTGCTATATATACATAATACTAAAATCATTGTCACAGGAGAAAATAAGTTGGACAGTACACAGTAGGCAACTAATTAAAACTGCTTAATTTTATTCCAATTCTACCAAACTGCCTCTTCTTGGGGGAAGGCTAAAATAGGTTGGCAATAATGAACTTAAAAAAATGTTTCAATCTCAATTCAGAAGCAGAAGCAATTATGGAAGGAGAGCACATAGATTTACCTAATCAAATTCTTATGAAGCTAGAGCACTTCACAAATAATACATAATGATTCTTCAAGATCTTTCCAAAAATAAACAGGAGTCAATAGAAAAGCAGGTAGAATAAATGGTCTGTACAAGTACCCAAAGTAAACCGAAAATAAAGACCCTGAAGCTCATTAGAGATTTATTAACATAAAACTTAGCTTTCAATCAAATAAGATGGTGGAAAATAAGCATAAAACATTGTCATGGAAAAAATCTTCCAGCCACATTAGTTTTTAGCTATTTACTATATCTAACTAGTAACTCAAGCACATCTGTAGTTTAATATGCCATCAAAATGTATTTTGCTCAAACTGATATTTTATAATCTAGCTTTTTGGTTTTTGGGTTTTTTTTTTAAGTAAACTCTATACCCAACGTGGGGCTTGAACTCATGACCCTAAGATCACAAGTCATGTTCTACCAACTTAGCCAGCCAGGCACCCCTCAAACTGTTATTTAAAAAAAAATAACAACAAAAAAGTTCTATGAAACCTTGGAATCTCCGTAAGTGCCCTCATAAAGACAGCAGTTAAAGAGCAAAACTAAGCACTATGGGCATTTACAACAAAACCAGCTATTATCTAGTTATGTCTAAGAACCCCAAAATATAAGTGGTTGGGGAAAACCCAGTGACATCTGTAAGACCTGTGTAGTTTCAGCTTTGGTAAAAGCAGAAGCAGAGGAAAACAACAGGGTATCTAATGGATGTAAGGGCAGAGGAACACCAAAAGAGCCAAAAAGTATTCAATGGAAAGAAAAGAGAGACAATTTCAGGACTGAAAATAGAAGAGGTTTTGTCCCATCTGAAAGCAGGTGAGAAGAGGTGAGTGGAAGAGGCCTACATAAAATCTAAGGAGATGATACAGTCTAGCTTCTATAAATTCTTGAAATGGAAGGACAGGTCTCCAAACTGAGGACAGAATGCTGTCAACACAATCAAAATTATACAGGATAAATAAAAGAGACAAAGGAAGAAAAAGGAGAAGGTAACAAAATTAGGAAATCTTAGAAATCAAACCACATTTGTAAATACTATCAGAAAATAACAGAAAAGGAAGTTTTTAAGATGAAAATACTACCCTTAGCCATGCCTCCTAAAGTTCAGAAAGACGGGCGCCTGGGTGGCTCAGTGGGTTAAAGCCTCTGCTTTCGGCTCAGGTCATGATCTCAGGGTCCTGGGATCGAGGCCCGCATCGGGCTCTCTGCTCAGCAGGGAGCCTGCTTCCTCCTCTCTCTCTGCCTGCCTCTCTGCCTACTTGTGATCTCTCTCCCTCTGTGAAATAAATAAATAAATAAAATCTTTAAAAAAAAAAAAAGTTCAGAAAGACTAATTTCACACACACACAAAAAAAGCAATTGAGGCCAAATGCCATATACAGATACAGGAGGAAAAGAAAATAATGAAGAGAATAACATCTTTACAAGGAAAGTAGGCCAGAAAAACATTTTAAAGACTAGTCTACCAGAAAAATACAGAGATATTGGACATCCATCTAAATAAACTGGACATGATAACATTAAACAATTGCTGTATCTAAAACAACAACAAACAGTCTAAAGTCCAAAGGACATAGAAGCCAACTTGAAAGAGCTCAATGGCCAAAGATAAAAAACCTAGTGTAAGAAAATGGATTATATGATAGTGATGGATTATAAACTCAAAAATAAAGCAAATGCCTATGAGGCCATATTGATGTGAACAATGATCAAATAATTAATTGCAAAGTTACTTGTAAGATATAAGACATCATTTTTACAAAAGAATGCTTAGTTAATTAAGGTAAGAAGAAATGAGAAAAATAGACAATTACTATTTCAACACCACAGTAATAACTACTACAGGCGATATTCATGGATAGGAGATAAAATTAGTGCGTGAACTTTAAAAAGAAACAGAATATATCAAAGTGTCTCCCCAAAATATTTTTTGGTCTTACTACATGTCCACAAATTCTTGGACAATTACTATGTAAGAACTCAGATTTTTCTACCGGAGAGACAAGGTTAAGAGACCTAAGACTGCATGGAAAGCAAGAGCAGCCCAGCTAAGTCCAGCCTTCCAGTCATGTCTATAAGTGTCAGGCATTTAAATGGAGCCATCTTAGAACCTGCACAGTAGCCCACCTACCAAATTTCCTGGAGAATTACCATCCACAGAGGCCCGCTTAAATCTGTAACCTACAAAATTGTGAGATACAATGAAATGCTTGAACTCACAAACCTGAGATCAAGAATCGAATGTTCTACTGACTGAGCCAGCTGGGTGTCCCGAAACAATTTTAGAGTCACTAAATTTTAAGGTAATTTGTTTCACAGTAGATCATGAAAACAAACAACCAAATACTATGCACATCCTGACAAAAGAACAGGATACCACAGTGACAAGAGGATCAAACTTGTGTCTCATCAAGCCTCTGGAACGCAGCTGGCAATTTACAGGAAATACAGAGGAGACTAGAGCTGCATCATAATTACACAATTGGCAAAATCCACAATGTAGAATAACTCAACAGGTCAAATGGCCCAGATTCCTCAACAGTTAAATAATCTAGAGAGAGAGAGAGAGAGAGAGAGAGAGAGAACGTACAGATTAAAAGACAAGGCAAAGGCATATTTTTTAAAACAACAAGACTAAAAACCACAAAGAAACACAAAGGATTACTACGAAAGGACAGTGGTTACTTTTAGGGAGAGGGATGCCATATGTCAAACAAAGGAAGACCTCTGGAACGGCCAGAAAAGTTCTATTTCTTGATTTGGGTGGTAGCTATAAGGACACCCATATACAGTAATTTACCAGGTTATAAATTATACATTTGTTCCATCCCATTTTCTGAATCAATGTTTAAAAAACAAAACAGAAAAACAAAACAAACAAAGAACTCCAATACTGCTGCTTGTTAAAACTGAACTAGCATGATGTCTTTCTCCCAAATGACATCTGTCAACCTACCAGGTCAGGAATCCTGCAAAAAAGTTCACTGACTGCACCGTGCCAAGTTGTGCTTTAATATGAATGGCAGAAACTAGTAAAAATTGCAATTGTATAATTCTGGGTTATCTGTATTTCTCATTTAAATGTTTCCACCTCTTAAGGAACAACTGGGTGGCTCAGCTGGTTAAGCAGCTGCTTTTGGCTCAGGTCACGATCCCAGGGTCCTGGGATGGAGTCCCGCATCAGGCTCCTTGCTCAGCAGGGAGTCTGCTTCTCCCTCTGCCTCTCCCTGCCTCTCTGCCTGCTTGTGCGCTCTGTCTCTGACAAATAAATATTTAAAAAATAGTACATACATACATACATACATACATACATACATGCATAAATATTTCTACCTCTTTAAAAGTAGAGATCTAGGGGCATGCCTGGGTGGCTCATTTGGTTAAGAGTCAGTCTGCCTTCAGCTCAGGTCATGATCCCAGGGCCCTGGGATCAAACCCTGCATAGGGCTCCCTGCTCAGCAGGAAGTCAGCCTCTCCCTCACCCTCTCCCTCTGTGTGCACCTCCCCCACTCTCTCCAATAAATAAATAAACAAATCTTTTAAAAAAAAAAATAAAAGTAAAATAGAGGGCTCAAAAAGGAAGGACAGAACCAAAAGTCAAAGCAAAACAAAAAGTCCATTTCCTTCTGGACTGTTAAATGTAGGGGTAGGGATGCAAAGATTTATTTTTCAAGTATCTTCTTTACTTTAGCCTTTTTTAAAAAGTAAAAGTGTGGGGCTTGAACTCACAAGCCCAAGATCAAGAGTCACATGCTCTTCTGACTGAGCCAGCCAGGTGCCCCAAAAGTAACACATTCTTAAAACAAACAAAAAGACAAAAAGGGAAGCTAAAAATATCTTAACATAAATGAAAATGGAAACACAATATACGAAAGTTTATGAGATGCAGGAAAAACAGCATTTAGAGGGAAATTCATAGCCATACACATTTATGTTAAAAAAAGAAATATCTCAGATCAACAACCTAACTTTACATCTTAAGGAAGTAGAAAAAGAACAAACTAAAGCCAAAGCTAGCACAAGGACGAAAACAGTAAAAATTGGAGCAAAGATAAATAAAATAGAGAAGAGAAAAACAAAGATTTGATTCTTTGAAAAGATTAAAAAAAAAAACCTGCCAAAACTTTAGCTATCTTAACTAAGAAAAAAGAAATGAAAATGGGTACTATCAATTTTACAGAATAAAAAAAAATTATAAGAAATATGATGAACAGTAGTGTACCAACAAACTGGATACTCTAGATGAAATGGACAAACTACCAGAAACATACAATGTACCAAGACTGAATTGAGAACAAACAGAAAAACTAAATGGACTACATTGCTATAACTAGTAAAAATACTGAATCAAAACCTTCCAATAAAGAAAAGCCCAGGACCAGATGGCTTTACCAGTATTTTCTACCAAACATTCAAAGACCAATTTTTCTCAAACTCTTCCAAAAAACTGAAGAGGAGGAAAGAATGCTTCCTAATTTATTCTATAAAACCAGTACTAAACTACTCTGATACCAAAGCCAAACTAGAGACCAATTTAAATATTGATGGAAAAAACCCTTAACAACATGCTAGCAAACCAAATTCAACAGTACATAAAAGGATTATACACCATGACCAAATGAGATTTATTCATGGAATGCAAGGGTGATTCAACATAATTTAAAAATGTAATATACCACACGTTAAAAGAATGAAGGGGAAAAAAGGACAAACATCTTAATCGATGCAGAAAAAAAGCATCTGACAAAATTTAACACCCTTTTGTGACAAAGACATTCAACAAACTAGGAAAAGAAGGAAACTATCTCAGGGCGCCTGGGTGATTCAGTTGGTTAAAGCGGCTGCCTTCAGCTCAGGTCATGATTCCAGGGTCCTGGGATTGAGCCCCGCATCGGGCTCCCTGCTCAGCAGAGAGCCTGCTTCTCTCTCCCCCTCTGCCTGCCGCTCTGCTTACTTGTAGCATCTCTCTGTCAAATAAACAAATAAAATCTTTAAAGAAGAAGAAGAAGAAGAAGAAGAAGAAGAAGAAGAAGAAGAAGAAGAAAACTATCTCAGCATAAAAAAAGACCATACATGAAAAACCAACAGGGATGCCTGGGTGGCTCAGTGGGTTAAGCCTCTGCCTTCGGCACAGGTCATGGTTTCAGGGTCCTGGGATCAAGCCCCGAATCGGGTTCTCTGCTCAGAGGGGACCATGCTACCCCTCTCCCTCTGCCTGCCTCTCTGCCTACTTGTGATTTCTCTCTCTGTCAGATTAATGAATAAAATCTTTAAAAAAAAAAAAAAAGAAAAGAAAAACCCACAATGAACATCTTACTCAATGGTCACTGACAGCTTTTCAAAACTCTAAGACCAGGAACTAGACAAGGATGCCGATTTTTGCCACTTAAATTCAACAGAGCTTTGGAAGTTCTTTTGTTTACTTTTTTTAAGATTTTATTTATTTATTTGACAGAGAGAGAGACAGCAAGAGAGGGAACACAAGCAGGGAGAGGGGGAGAGAGAGAAACAGGCTTCCCACTGAGCAGAGAGCCCGATGTGGGGCTCAATCCCAGGACCCTGGGATCATGACCTGAACCAAAGGCGACGCTTAACGACTGAGCCACCCAAGCGCCCCAGCATTGGATGTTCTTATTGGAAGGTTCAGCCAAAGCAATTAAGCAAGAAAAAGAAATAAAAAGCATTCAAATTGGATAGGAAGGAGTAAAATGACGGCTACTTACATATGACATGATCTTATATGTAGAAAACCCTAAAGATTCCCAAAAAACCTGTTAGAATAGATGAATTCAGGAAAGTTGCAAAATACAAAATCAACACCCCAAAATCAGTTTTTATACATTAACAATGAACAATTTGAAAAGGAAATTAAGAAAACAATTGCATTTAAAATAGCATCAAAGAAAGAAGAGAATATTCAGGAATAAAGTAATGAGGCAAAAAGACTTGTACACTGAAAACTACACAACATGGGGCACCGCTGTGATTCAGGTAGTTAAGTGTCCACCTTTGGCTCAGGTTGTGATCCCAGGGTCCTGGGATCCAGCACCGCGTCAGGCTCCCTGCTCAGGGGGGGAGCCTGCCTCTCCCTCTCCTCTCCACCTATGCTCTCTTTCACTGTGTCTGTCGCATGCTCTCTCTCTCAAATAAATAAAATCTTAAAAAAAAAAAACTATAAAACATGCTGAAAGAAATTAAAGATGACATCAATAAATAGGAAGATATCCTGTATTAAAGGACTGGGAGACTTACTACTGTTGTAAATACTATCAAAGTGATCTCCAGACTCAGTGCAAGCCCTATCAAAATCCCAATTACGTTTCTTGCAGAAATAAAAAAAAAATCAATGAAATCCATATGGAGGGAGGCGCCTGGGTAGCTCAGTCAGTTGGGCATCCGACTCTTGATTTCAGTTCGGGTAACAGTCTCAGGTTCATGAGAGTAAGCTCCATGTCAGACTCCCCACTTGGCAGGGAGTCTGTTTGAAATTCTCTCTCTCCCTCTGCCTCTACCCCCACAATCTCTCTCTCCAAATAAATAAATAAATCTTAAAAAAAAAAAAAAGGAAAGAAAAGAAAAGAAAATTCATATGGAAGGGCACCTGGGTGGTGCAGTCAGTTAAGCATCAGACTCTTGATCTCAGCTCAGGTCTTGATCTCAGGGTCATGAGTTCAAGCCCTGTGTTTCACTACTCAAAATAAAATGAAATAATATAAAATGAACATAACTGAACATACTTTATAATGAACGTATTTTATAATAAAACAAAACTCAGAAAAAGAATAAAAAAGCAAATCCATATGGAATCTCAAGGACCCCCAAAGAGCCAAAACAGTCTTCAAAAAGAACAAAGTTGGAGGTCTCCCATTTCCCAATTACAAAATTTACTACAAAACCAGTATAATCAAAACCGTACAGTACTGACATAAAGACAGATGTACAGACCAATGTAACAAAAAGAGAGCCTAGACATAAACCCTCACAAATATAGTCAAATGATATTTGACAAGGGTGCCAAAACTACACAATGGGGATAGAAGAATTTCTTCAGTGTTGGGAAAACTAGATACTCATATACAAAAGAAAGGTGGCCCCATGTACAAAATCAGCTCAAAATACATGAAGACCTAAATGTAAGACCTGGAAATTCTAACTCCCGAAAGAAAACATGGTGGGGAACAGCATGACACTAAATTTGATGGTGAATTCATGGATGTGACACTAAAAGCACAGAAAACAAAGGCAAAAAAGGACAAAAGGGACTACATCAAAGTTTGAAACTTCTGCACAGCAAAAGAAATAATCAACAGAGTGGAAAAGCAACCTATGGAATGGCAAAGCATATTTCTGATGAGGGTTAACATCTGGAATAAAGAACTCCAACAAGTCAAAATGAAAAACCAAATAACCCAATTTTAAAATGGACAAAGGATTTGAAAAGGTATTTCTCTAAAGAAGACATAAAAATGGCCAACAAGCATATGAAAAGATGCTCAACATCAATAGTTATCAGGGAAATGTGAAATCAAAACCACAATTAGCTAACACAGTATAGAAGTTCCTCAAAAAAATTAAAAATAGAATTACCATATGATCCAGCATCCCATTTTTGGTATATATCCAAAAGAACTGAAAACAGGGGGGTGCCTGGGTGGCTCAGTGGGTTAAGCCTCTGCCTTGGGCTCAGGTCATGATCTCAGGGTCCTGGGATCAAGCCCCGCATCAGGCTCTCTGATCAGCAGGGAGCCTGCTTCCCCCTCTCCCTCTGCTTACCTCTGCCTATTTGTGATCTCTCTCTCTCTCTCTCTGTCAAATAAATTAATAAAATCTTAAAAAAAGAAAACAGAATCTTAAAAAGGTATTTACACACCCACGTACACTGCAGTTTTATTCACAAAAATAGCCAAAAGTTGAAAACAACTCAAATGCCACCTGATAGATGAATGCATAAACAAAATGTGGTGTGTGTGTGTGTACACACATATACATATATATATACAATGGAGTATTACTCAGTCCTAAAAAAATAAATGTTATACACTATAACAAGGATGAACCTTGAGGACATTATGTTAAATGAAATAAGTAAGTCACAAGAAGGCAAATACTGCATTATTCCACTTATATTAAGTACCTAAAGTAGTCAAACTCAGGGCTGGGATGAGGGTAAGGTGGGATGTTTTTCAGTAGGTACAGAATTTGTTATGTAGAATGGAGGGTTTCAAGGGATCTATTACACAACAATGCACACATGGTTGACAATATTATACCGTTCCCCTAGAAACTGTTGAGGATAAATTCATGTTATGTGTTTTTTGTCACAATAAAAAAAGTGTGGTATGGCATTAAGAGAAACATAAGACCAACAGGATAGAAATAAATCTTTGCATATATGGTCAAATGATTTTCAACAAGGACAATAGGACCCTTATTTTACATCCTATACAAAAATTAACCCCAAAAGGATCACAAACTAAATGTGAGATCTAAAATTAAAAACTCTTAGAAGAAAACATAGGGGAAAAGCTTTATGAATATTAGATTTGGCAATGACTCTTGGATCAAAAGCACATGCAACAAAGGTAAAAATAGATAAACTGGGCTATATCAAAACTCAAAACCTCTGCTATCATCAATAAGTATGAAAAGGCCACCCAAAGAATGTGAAAAATATTTGCAAATGATAAATCTGTTAAGAGATTCATACCCAGAATATTTAGAAAAATGAAACAAAAAATCTCAAACAACCCAACCAAAAAATGGGCAAAGGCCTGAATAGACATTTCTCCAAAAAGTATACAAATGGCCAATAAACACATGAAAAGATGCTCAACATCACTAATCATTAGGGAAATGTGAATCAAAAGCACAATGAGACAGCACTTCACTCTCATTAGGATAGCTACTATCAAGAACAGTGTTGGTGATGTAGAGAAACTGGAAACCTCAATTACTGATGAGAACTGAAAATCATATAGTCACTATGGAAAACAGCATGGCAGTTACTCAAAAAATTAAAAATAAAATTACCGTGTGATCCAGCAATTCTGCTTCTGAGTATATGCCCAAAACAATGGAAAGTAGGGACTCAGATATTTACACACCAATGTTCATAGCAGCATATTTCAAAAGAGCCAAAAGTTGAAAACAACTCAAATGCTAACTGAAAGATGAATGGATAAACAAAATGTGGTACACACATAAAATGATTGTTATTCAGCCTTAAGAAGGAAGTACTATTACACGCTATAACATGGATGAACCTTGAGAACATTATGCTAAGTGAAATAAATCAGACACAAAAGTTCAAATACGGGCACCTGGGTGGCTCAGTGGGTCAAAACCCCTGCCTTCGGCTCAGGTCATGATCCCAGGGTCCTGGGATAGAGGCCCGCAACAGGCTCCCTGCTCAGCGAGGAGCCTGCTTCCTCCCCTCTCTGCCTACTTGTGATCTCTGTCAAGTAAATTTAAAAAAAAAAAAAAAATTAAATTAAAAAAAATTAAAAAGTTCAAATACTATGATTCCACTAATATGACATACTGAGAGTAGTCAAATTCATAAAGACAAAGTCAGAATTCTGATTGCCAGGCATTGAAAGGAGAGGATAACAGGAAGAGTTACTGTTTGATGGGTACAGAGTTTTAGCAGAAGAAGATGAAAAGATGTACACATGGAGTGTGTAGACTATCTCCAGAGCATATTTCTGATAAGGGGTTAACATCTGGAATAAAGAACTGTGGTGGACTGTGGTGATGGTGGTACATTAATGTGAATGTATTTAAAGCCACTAAACGTACACTTTAAAATAGCTAAAATGGGGGCCCCTGGGTGGTGCAATCGGTTGAGCAACCAATTCTTGGTTTTGGCTCAGGTCATCTCAAAGTCCTGGGATCAAGCCCCACATCAGGCTCTGAGCTCGGCGAGGAATCTGCTAAAGTTTCTCTCCCCCTCTCCCTATACCCCTTCCCATGCGTGCGTGCGCATGCTCTCTTCCTCTCAAATAAATATTTAAAAATAAATAAATAAGATAAAATAGTTAAAATGGTAAATTTTATGTTATGTATATTTTATCACCAAACGAAAGAAACACAGTTTAGAATCTGTTCAATCTCTTCTTAGATTAAATGGATTTGGTCCTATTATAAAGACCTGCCAGAAGCAAAAGAAGTCATGTTAGTAGGAAAACATCATTTATTATCCCTTCGACTTTTCATAAACAATATATCCAGTACCAAACAAAAGCAAGACAAAATAACAACAACAACAAAGGGAAAAGAAACAGACAACAGAAAATAACGTACCTACATAATGGAATAAGGACTAAAACAACTATGATGTCTTAACTGAAGTGACAAAACTTAACATCACCAATAATGGAACAAATTTTTATACTACTCCCGATGTGTTTCACTGAAAACAAAGAATTATCAGCCATGTAAGTATTCCTCAAAAACATGTTTACCTGAAAGAAATCATGAGAAAATGATGAGATAAATCCAAATAGTGGGTATATTAAAAACAGACAAACTGGGCCTAGATTTGTTTTTTAATGTCACTATCATAAAAGAAAAACAAAAATACCCTGAAGAACTAAAAAAACCAACTATAAGCCATGTATTTTCCTTAAATGGATCCTGGATTAGGAAAAATAAAAAAAGTAAAAAACTACTGGGAAATCTGAATATAGACTGTGTATTAGGTAATACCATTATGCCAAAGTTAAATTTCTAGAGAGTAAGCAATGGTTTTAGTTCAGAAAAATGTCCTTGTTCTTACAAGAAATATGTCAGTGTTCAGTGTTCAGCATTATAAGGTCTTCAATTTACTTCCAAAAGGTTAAAAAAAAATACACTCAGAGAAGGACAGAAAGAGAAAGAGAGAAGCAAATGAAACACTGTCAAATTGAGGAGAAGGGTTATTAATATTCACCCTACAGTTTTTTCAAGTTATGAACCTTTCAAAATAAATAGCTGGGAAAAAAATTAAGTAACTGATTAATTTATTTAAGGAATTAGAAAACAAACTGGAGAATGTCCATTAAGAAATGTCATCTGGGGGCGCCTGGGTGGCTCAGTGGGTTGGGGCCTCTGCTTTCGGCTCAGGTCATGGTCTCAGCGTCCTGGGATCGAGGCCCGCATCGGGCTCTCTGCTCAGCAGGGAGCCTGCTTCCTCCTCTCCCTGTCTCTCTGCCTGCCTCTCTGCCTACTTGTAATCTCTCTCTCTGTGTAAAATAAATAAATAAAATCTTAAAAAAAAAAAAAGAAAGAAATGTCATCTGGGCGCCTGGGTGGCTCAGTGGGTTAAAGCCGCTGCCTTCGGCTCAGGTCATGATCCCAGGGTCCTGGGATCGAGGCCCGCATCGGGCTCTCTGCTCCGCAGGGAGCCTGCCTCCTCCTCTCTCTCTGCCTGCCTCTCTGCCTACTTGTGATCTCTCTCTGTTGAATAAATAAATAAAATCTTAAAAAAAAAAAAAAAAAAAGAAATGTAATCTATAAGGGCACCTGGGTGGCTCAGTCGTTAAGCGTCTGTCTCCAGCTCAGGTCATGATCCCAGGGTACTGGGATCAAGCCCCGCCCAGGGCTCTACGCTCAGTGGGAAGCCTGCTTCTCCCTCTCCCACTCCCCCTACTTGTATTCCCTCTCTAGCTGTCTCTCTGTCAATTAAATAAATAAAATCTTAAAAACAAACAAAAAGAAATGTAATCTATAAAAAAGAATCAAACAAATTCTAAAACTGAAAAATATAGTAACCAAAATTAAGAACCAAATGGAAGGGTTAAAACTGCAAATTAGGCAACTGAAGAAAAGATTACTATGCTAGAAACAGATCAAGAGAAAAGAACAAGACTGAAGCACACAATCAAGAACGACAGAACGGAAAGAATGGGAAGAATCCAAATGACATGTGGGACACACTGAAAAACCTTAACATACGTATAATTGAAATCCTAGAAGGAAAAGAAAAAATGGGGCAGAACCACTACAGATAATGACTGAGAAATTTCCAAAGTGGTAAAAGACACCAACCCACAGACTTAGGAAGCTCTGTAAACCCTAAGGACCGAAAAACCAGACCTAAGCACATCATCATAACACCGTTAAGAAGCCAAAGAGGAGGAACGCCTGGGTGATGCAGCAAACAAAACCAACAACCAATTCTTGGTTTCAGCTCAGGCCATTATCTCCGGGTCAAGAGATCCAGCCCCACGCTGGGCTCAGTGCTCAGGGGGGAATCTGGTTAAGACTCTCTCTGCACCTTCGCCACTGTGTGCTCTCGCTCTCTCTCAAATAAATTAATAAATCTTAAAAAAAAAAAAAAAAAGGCCAAAGAGGAAAATCAAAAGGACAGAGAAAAGAGAAAAAAAAGACATATGACCTTTAAAAGAACAACAATTAGACTGATACTTGGCTGGTCAACATTAACAATAGGAACCAGTATCTTCAAAGTACTGAAAGAAAATAACTACCAATCAGTTATTTTATACCAACAAAAAAACCCTTCTAAAATGCAACAAAATTAAGACATTTCCGACCATGAAGAAAGGGGTGCCAGGCTGACTCAGTTGGTAGACAATCTGATTCTTGATCCTGGGGTCATGAGTTCAAGTCACACATTGGGTCTAGTGCTTACTTACTTGGTTATTTGCTTGCTTGTTTGCTTCGCTTACTTACTAACTAACTAACTAAAATAAACAAATAAATGAAAAATTTTAAAAGAGAAGAAGACAGTTTATAACTAACATACCCAACAAGAAGAAAATAATAAAGGGTGTTCTTCATGGAACAGGAAAATAATTCTGGATGGAAACATGGAAATAGGAAGAAACGAAGAGTAACAGAAAGATTAAGTATGTGAGTAAATCTTTATGGACACTGACTATATAAAGTAATATCATCTTGTGAGGTTTAAAACGTATGAATAAAAATACCTAAGAGGAGGGACACCTGGGTGGCTGTGTCAGTTAAGTGTCTGCCTTTGGCTCAGGTCATGATCCCAGGGTCCTCGGATCGATTCCCACATCAGGCTCCTTGCTCCCTTTCTCCCTCTGCCTCCTGCTTCCCCTACATGCGTGTGCGCACTCTCCCTCTCTGACAATAAATAAATAAAATCGTTAAAAAAAAAAAATACCTGAGAGGAGTTCTATATCTAAGATGTAGCAAGTCAGAAAGAACACAGCTTTTGAGTTAACAGTAAACAAAAGCAAATAAACTACAAAGTAACTTCTTAAAATGCATTAGAAAGCTCAGGTCCCAGGGCAACCTAGCCGACTGAATCTAAAGACAGACCCTCCAAGAAGACAGGAGGCGTGTGCTGGCTCATCTGTGCCATAACAAATGAGGAAAAAAGACACAGGGCACCACAGAACCAAGTAATAAAAATTCTGCTAAAATTATAAACAAATTGATAAAGGATGCCTACGGATAGCATGAACATATAAAACCTCTGGGACTCAGGGACACAAGGTGAGTTCACAACCACCTACAGGCTCTTCTCCACGGACCTCCCCCAGACACTCAGGAGAAAGACTGGAGATAGGGCAAAAGACCAAAGAAACCCTCCTTTGGTAGGATACTCCTGGATAGGAACCCTCAACCGCATAGAAAGCACAAAAGAGCCTCTCCCTTACTGAACAAAAGCCTCAAGCTGTGTGGGGGCAACAAATCCCATCACTCTCACTGCACAGGTTAAGACCTATTGCTGTTACAGACCAACCTAAAGTCTCCTAACAATTAGGGAAGGGCAAACAAAAGTGTCCTGCATAAGACCTGCCAGATGTGGGCGCCTGGGTGGCTCAGTGGGTTAAAGCCTCTGCTTTCGGCTCAGGTCATGATCTCAGGGTCCTGGGATCGAGGCCCACATCGGGCTCTCTGCTCGGCAGGGAGCCTGCTTCTCTCTCTGCCTGCCTCTCTGCCTACTTGTGATTTCTCTCTCTGTGTGTCAAATAAATAAATAAAATCTTTAAAAAAAAAAAAAAAAAGACCTGCCAGATGCAAGGCAAAGAAAGAATGCCACAGGCGAGACCAGGATCACTGAGAACGCAAACCCCACCGCTGAGAACAGCAACACTGGAACTAAGACTATATAGTAGACTAGGGCAACAGAGAACATTCCTGTCCCCCAGACCCCCACACAAATAACCACTAAACGCATCACATTCAAACTACTGAAACACAGAGATAACAAGAAAATACTGGAGGCAGGAATCTTTTTACATAGGTTCTAACAGCACAACGGCAGAACTCTGTACTACAATTACTCAGGTCTTCGTTCAACTTTTCTAATAGACTATGAGCTCTTGAAAGGTAAAGAACTGTAACTATCTCTGCATCTCACAAAATCCTTCGGCCCTAAGAGGTAAAGCATGTATTAAATTACTAAATATGAAGCAAAATGACAATATATTATCATCTCCTAAGTCTGTAACACCCTTTGCTTTCCCAATCATGAAAAGCCCATCCTTCTACTACATAGCTAAATACTTAAGGATTGGGAATCAGCTCTAAGAACAGAATCCAAAACGTTTAGCAAGAGAAAGGGCAACAGAGAATAAGCAAATCGGTTCTTTACAGATAAAGAAAACAAAGGCCCTGAGAGGATGAGACATTTTTCATTCAGAATCCTCATTTGTAGAACTTCAGATGCCTTGCACAGATGGAGCCTTAGTTTTGTTTTACTTTAAATATAGATTTTGTTTTAGCAATGAGAAGAAGCTCAATAATTTCCTAGCTAAAATCTGAAGATTTAGACTTTTCAGAAAAATTTCAGTGAAGAGAACCTTAAAATCTCCCTAAAACAGGAATCTTCTGGAATGAGCTTACTTTAAAATATTACCAGTATTCCTGAAAGAGGAAAAAAGAGAACAGCACTTAACTCCAAGTAATTAAATCACATATAAAACTTGTATTTTTTAATGCTCATTATATAATTATCTGGTTTTTTTTTTAAACTAAACTAAAATACAGATGGCAGCTATATGAATTTCGTAGGACACTTCTATAAGAAACTGGTCTTCAGAAAATTCCCAAATTGCTTTGTACGAATGTATGAGGTAAAACCAAAGTGAAAGAGCAGTCCTCTCATTTTAACCATCCTTGTTTATCTTGATGCTGCCTCACCCAATGGTCAAAGGTGCCTCTCTTTTCAAATACTTATCTTTTAGAGTGAGAATAAAATATAAGAGTGATCTCTAAAGAAACCTGGCACACTTGAATACCACAGCTACTAAGTAAACTGTCAATGAAAAATTACTTGGGATGATACTGCCAGTATTATATATTAAGGGGTCACAACTTATCACTTTATTTTAAATTCTAAGAGGATTTAAGAATTGTTGAGATTCCAAAACAAGTAATCTGTTTTGGTCACTGAATCATAAAAGAAATGCAACCAAATCCTGATACCCTAGACACTACAGTACATTGGTCATTGCACTTCCCTTCTGCTGAGCTGCAGGCAGAAGGAAGATAAGGAAAGGAAAAGGGGTTCTTGACAAGGAGAGAATAAAGCACTTACACTTCATAGGACTTTCTAGCCACAGATGCCAGGTGCTACCCACTGAAATCCAGGCTTGGACTAAGCTCCACATTTCTGAAAGGACCATCTCAACCGAAGCCTGGGGCTCAGAGTCAGCAGGAGGAAGCTGCAGCTCCCACCAGCAGCACATTTCAAAGAGGCTGCAACAAGAGAACATTTTCCATTTAAGCATCTAATTCCAATCTTCCATTTCACAAAGCAGTAGCAGAACAGGCCTTTATATCAGTCTTTTCAAAAGATATTTCCATGACTATGTGATGAATATGAAGCAGGCTACAGCCCAGCAATCCTTTCACCAACGTGCTCTAAGTCTTTCATTATACTTCACAGCAGATCCTAAAAGTACTTGCCCTTTCCTTTTCTTTAATGGTGCTCTGTTGCTCCAAGACTCACTTCTATACCAACAGTTCTAAAACTGCTGAATCAACCTAAATAACTGAGCAGGTGGGTTGTCAGCAATGCAAGCGCACACCCAGACGGGAGCCTAAGGATTCATTAGCTGCCAAGAACTGGAAACGGATTAAGGCTGCTAGTTAATCCTACAAAAAAACTCAAATTAAGCAGAATTACTTCAAATACTTCACTGAGGATAGAAAAGCTCTGGCAAATAGAAAACGAAGTTCTGGAAATATAAATATTTCAGTGAAATTTGAAAAGTAACAGAAGTGTCAAGTTGCTGTACTTTTTAAAGCATTTCAATTAGTGAATAATATATTTATTAAATAAAGACTTTTAAAGATTTATAGTACATTGGGGGAAGAGACAAAGATAGAGTAAAAAGAATAAAACAAACCCCCCAAAAAACTATCAGTCCGAGAACACAAAGCTTTAGACATATACCCTATAACAATGTGGTAAAGAGCTAGAAAACCAGAATTTCCCAAATCAAGAAAAAAATCATTCCCATGAGACAAATTAAAAAAAAAAAAAAAAAAGAGTAAGTCTAAATTACCTGAAACAGGGAAAGAATCTTTTTAAGCTGGTCAACTATCTTGAGCCTTTGTAGCTAATCTTGTACGAGAATTTTACAAATATATGACAAACTGTTAAGTCTGTCACCAGTTACTTTCTGATGGTTTTCTTAGCAGGGAAAGAAAATGGAGTGAAGGAATATTAAGAAAAACATAAACTACGGGGCCTAAAAGATAACCATTACTACCTAAAAATAATATTTTTCAAAATAACTTGTTTTGTAAGATGGCCTGAAATGCAGAAACCATGATGAAATGAACTTAGCTAAAACCTTCACCACAGTAGTGATAAGTAAACAATTACCATCTCCAAAACCAGAGTGTAAATGAAAAACAGTCACATAAAGCCCCTAGCAGGCTCCCATGCCCATAGAATACCCTTGTGTGCATTAAATAATTTTTCTAGAACCAAAAAGGCTCATGTATAGAGACAAAGTCAGACAACTTAAACATTTTCACAGCCATCTCCATTATAACTCAGTAAATAATTAAAAGGGAGATACTATTTCCCTTATGGGAGGGAAGAGATTCCTAGCTAAAAATAATTCTTTAAAAGATCATAAGCTAGTCAAAGTCCACGAGAAATTTCCAAACAACTCTTCAAGTCAACTTTCGGGAGACTGTAACACTCATATGCACTGTTCTATCTTGATTTCAATGAAAGGAATCAGTAAAACCAAATGACAGCACTGAACCCTGTCCTGTGGCCCTCCTCAGTTTCTGATGAGATCCTGTGTTTCTGGGACAAGCATTTTCGAGCAATCCTAAATCCTAATAAACTCTGTCAAATGAAATTTGGCTCAAATTTGTGACTGTCAGTCACGCATAATATGGTACTGAGAAATCTTGCCAAAGTATTTTCATACAAGTATAAGAAAGTCCCTATCCAAATTTAAAATCCTCAATAACCTAAGTACGTGAACATTAACCTCCAGGATAGCCCTGAAAAAAGATAAATCTGGATCCATAAAATGAACTTTGTTTGGGAGTGACTGAAGCATGTATTCCTTGGTAAATCACTGCTTGCTGTGGGCCTAATTATACTAGGCAGGCCTATTTTAAAAGTAGAAAATGCCAAGTTGAAACCATGTGAAACAAAGCCTATGTAAGTACTTCCTAGAAGCCAAAAATATAGAAAACGTATTTCCTTTAATCACTGGTCTCTACTCCTCATTGGAGCCAAGTTTTATAACAACTCATACAAACCAGAAGAACAAGAATATTATCAGACATATTAACCGTATGCTAACACTATGCCGAAGATTCAAGTTTTTCAATCTTATAGGAATGTGCAATGTCTAGCTTAAAGTATTCTAAAAAAAAAAAAAAGGCATTGAAGTGTGAGAAAACTCTGAATCTTAGGTAAAAAACATGTATATTTTCAGATCTAATTCCAAGTATATTCTTCTGTTCTACGGCTATTTAAAGAGTATTATATTATGGCTGAAACAGAAAATACGAGAAAACAATGAATAAGAGGAAAAACTAAAAAGAACTGTGCTATGGGCTTGAGAAAAAATAAGTAAAATACATATATAAACTCCATTAACAGAAAATTTCTTACCAAAAGAAAAAACACATTTCATAATA
The DNA here is from genome assembly GCA_002007465.1 of Ailurus styani. NCBI lineage: Eukaryota > Metazoa > Chordata > Mammalia > Carnivora > Ailuridae > Ailurus > Ailurus styani. Next base: position 3,102,936 of record LNAC01000049.1, on the reverse strand, counting down.
TTGTCATTTTGGAAACTCTACCAGAAAGGAAAATTAAGTCAGTATTTTTAAGGAGTTCTGCACGCCAAACACTACAAAATTTTCCCCTTTAGCAGTACTATGGAACTTCCAATAAAGAGAAATAAAGCTTCTTTTTTTCTTTAAAGATTTTATTTATTTATTTGACAGAGAGAGAGAGAAATCACAAGTAGGCAGAGAGGCAGGCGGGGGGGGGGGCAGAAAGCAGGCTCCCCGCCAAGCAGGGAGACCGATGCAGGACTCGATCCCAAGACCTTGCGATGACCTAAGCCGAAGGCAGAGGCTTAACCCACTGAGCAACCCAGGTGCCCGAGAAATAAAGCTTCTATCTAAGACTTCACCTGTACAGCAATAAAACACTCTCTGGCAATTATTTCAGTACCAGGGTGCAAGCTAGAAAAATATAGGAGAGGTAATCTGAGCAATCTTGACTTCCTATGAATTAAATTTGTTTTTAAGTTCAACAGAGCTTAAAATTCTATTACATCTGGAAAACAGTATGACAGTTCCTCAAAACAAACGAACAAACAAAAAAACAAAGAGAGTTACCATATGACCAGCAATTCCCTTTCTGGATACATACTCAAAAGAACTGAAAGCAGGACTCCAAAAGGTATTTGTATACCCAAGCTCATAACAGTATTATTTGCAATAGCCAAAAGGTAGCAGTAATCCAAGTGTTCATTGACAGATAAGTAGATAAACAAAATGTGGTACATACATTATTATTCACCCTTAAAAGAGGATGAAATTTTGACAAATGTTACACCATGGATGAACCCTGAGGACATTATGCTACATAAATAAGCCAGTCACAAAAGTTCAAATACTGTATGATTCCATTCATATGAGGTACCTAGAATAATGAAATTCACAGAGATAGAAAGCAGGTTGCTAGGGGCTGGAGGATGGGGAGGGGAAAATGGGGAGTTAACTGTATTTAATAGGTAGAGTTTCAGTTTTACAAGATGAAAAAGTTTGGAGATGGATGGTGGTGATCTATGCACAACATGAATGTACTTAAACCCATTAATCTGTACACTTTAAAATGGTTAAATGATGAATTTTATGTTATGCAGATTTTACTGCAATTTTAAAAAAGGAATGATCATGAATGAACCTTAAAGACATGAGGCTAAATGAAATAAACAAGACACAAAAGTACAAATAACATATGATTCTACTTCTGTAAGGTACCTGGAATAGTCAAATTCATAGAGACAAAAAGTAGAATGGTGCTGCCAAGGGCTAGAGAGAAGAGGGAATGGAGAGTTATTATTTAATAGGTACAGCTTTAGTCTGGGAAGATGAAAAAGTTCTAGAGACTAGTGGTGGTGATGGCTGCACAACAACATGAATGTACTAATGCCACTGAACCGTATACCTAAAAATGGTTACATACTTATACTATATTTTACCACAATAAAAAAAAAATCTATGCAATCTATTTTTCATTTCCCTTACAGACATCAGTGCAATCAACATGAAAAAAAAAATGAAGAACTATCTGGAAAGCTTTGGAACAAAACTGTGTTATAATTAGAAAATGCAGTACTGCCCTGATAATTTTATCTTGAATCGCACTACCAACTCTGGTCCAAGGCCTAGGAAGACAAGAAATAAACTAATCCAAACATGGATGAATGCCACTGGCTAACAGACTACAATGCCAACATAAATACCATCACAAATTCTCATTCATAGTCTCCAATACACCAAAGATATGAAATATCTATATTTGCACTACAACTTGGAATGTGGCAAATAAGGAACTGATTTTTAACTTTTATTTAATTTTAATTAATTTAAGTAGACACAATAACCATCTGGGTAAGGGCTACCATATTAGATGACACGGTCAGATAGTTAAATTCTGGAAAAAAGGTCTCTGGTTTTTATCATTTATGTGTTTCCAGTTTTCAGCAATGCAAGGCATACAGTATTTCTGTTCGTTGAATTAACTGACCCACAGAATTTGTAGATGAACATTTTCTCTTTTCTAGAAGGCTTTCCTTTCAAAAGCATGACATGTTTTAATAAGAGTCACTTGGGATGCCTGGGTGGCTCAGTCGTTAAGCGTCTGCCTTCGGCTCAGGTCATGATCCTGGGGGTCCTGGGATCGAGCCCCGCATCAGGCTCCCTGCTCAACAGGAAGCCTGCTTCTCCCTCTCCCTTTCCCCCTGCTTGTGCTCCCTTTCTCACTGTCTCTCTGTCAAATAAATAAACGAAATCTTAAAAAAAAAAAAAAAAGTCACTTAACTGGAGGATGAAAGCTAACCATTAAAAAAGCCCAGATGTTCAGAAAGTCAAGTCAATAACTGCAATTGCCAAAAGAAAACCAAAGACCCTAGGTGTTTTGAACTAGGCTAAAGAATCAAATTCCAGAGAGGAAAATTATTAAAGAAAGAAATCTGAAGCTGAAATTCCATGACCCATGACTTTCCTGACAGAATATTTAGAAGAAAATTCCCAAGGATATGTGACAAACCAAACATGACAATGTCAACTTAGTCCATCAGAGCATGATTTCATTTGATTGATGCTTTTTATGATTTCATCATTCCTTTTCAGTTTCCAGACTGAACTATATAATTTGTTAGCTAACCTCTGACCCACAGATTGTCTCTGTAAAAGTAGTCTCCTTATAATCTAAATTACAAACTTAGAACAAATGCATAGCATAATTCATTAGCTGTACAAAGAGACAGTCTTTCCTTCTATTGCTTGCTTTCTGCATTGTCTCATCTGGGTTACCAAAAGTGGACAAAGTGTTCAGGAACAGTTCACTGTTAGATAGGCTTCCTTTACGATCTGCCTAAAAATAACTTTATTTTAAAACAGTCTGGAGGGCGCCTGGGTGGCTCAGTGGGTTAAAGCCTCTGCTTTCGGCTCAGGTCATGATCTCAGGGTCCTGGGATCGAGGCCCACATCCGGCTCTCTGCTCAGCAGGGAGCCTGCTTCCTCCTCTCCCTTTCTCTCTGCCTACTTGTAATCTCTCTCTCTGTGTCAAATAAATAAATAAAAAAAAATCTTTAAAGAAAAAAAAATAAATAAAAAAAAATAAAACAGTCTGGATATCAGTGATACCTATCTCATACATCAAAACCATGGCTGTAGGTTATTTCCAAGAATTTTGTCAGAAAAAAAAGTTTAGAGTAATGAATATAGATTCTTTGGCAAATGATTGTTTTATATAAATACCAGAGAAAAAGATGCTAACTCATAGCATAGGCTAAACCATATCTAAATTACACCCTTAAACCAAATCTATTGTCACCAGGGCATTAGAATTCTACTAAATGACTTTAAGATTAGTAAAGTGAGAGTTAGAGGGAAGTGATTTGTTTTTTCAAAATGTATATTCTTCAAAATGGCTCTCAAACAAACCAGGCAAATTCATTCCTTAACAACAAACTTGAAATTAAAACACTATGCCTGTTACTTCACTAGAACAATCTGTCCTGGGCGCCTGGGTGGCTCAGTGGTTAAAGCCACTGCCTTCGGGTCAGGTCATGATCCCAGGGTCCTGGGATCGAGGCCCACATCGGGCTCTCTGCTCAGCAGGGAGCCTGCTTCCTCCTCTCTCCTCTCTCTCTGCCTGCCTCTCTGCCTACTTGTAATCTCTCTGTGTGTCAAATGAATAAATAAAAATCTTTAAAGAACAGTCTGTCCTTAGTGACTACTTCGAGAAAGCTTTATTGAGTCAAAAAGTTCCTCTCCCTTCCTGTATCCAAGTCTTTTAAAGAATATTTATTTATTTGAGAAAGAGAGAGAAAGAGCACAAGTGGGAGAGAAAGGGAGGAACAGAATCCCTACTGGGCTCAAGCCCAGGACCCTGAGATCATGACCTGAGCTGAAGGCAGATGCTTAACCGACTGAGCCACCCAGGTACCCCTCACAAAGGTTGTTTAAAAAAAAGAAAAAAAAAAAGGATGGAAAGACTGAAAACAGAACACCATAGGAGGCTGAATAATATTGTTATTTTCAATTACCCATGGGTATGGTAGAGAGAGGCAGCAAAAATAAATGAAATCCATAAATACAAATTTGAGATACCCAACTATCCCTTTGGAGGTACCTACAAGCAGCTCATTTAACAGACTTTTTTTTTTTTAAAGATTTTATTTATTTCTCGGGCACCTGGGTGGTTCAGTCGTTAAGCGTCTGCCTTCGGCTTAGGTCATGATCCCAGGGTCCTGGGATTGAGCCCCACCTCCGGCTCCCTGCTCTACAGGAAAGCCTGCCTCTCGCTCTCCCACTCCCCCTGCTGGTGTTCCCTCCTCACTGTGTTTCTCTCTGTCAAATAAATAAATAAAGATTTAAAAAAAAAAAAGATTTTATTTATTTCTGAGAGAACGAGCACAAGCAGGGGAAGGAGCAGAGGGAGAGGCACAAGGCAGACTCCACACTGCGCATGGAATGTGATGTGGGACCCTGAGATCATGACTCAAGCAGAAACCAAGTCAAATGCTTAACCTACTCAGCCGCCACCCATGGGCCCCTCAACACACATTTTTAAGAACCTTTGTGTCAGGCATCTGGGTGGCTCAGTGGGTTAAGCCTCTGCCTCCGGCTCAGGTCATGATCTCAGGGTCCTGGGATCGATTCCCGAATCGGGCTCTCTGCTCAGCAGGGAGCCTGTTTCTCCCTCTCTCTACCTGCTTCTTTGCCTACTTGTGATCTCTCTCTCTGTATCAAATAAATAAAAAAATCTTAAAAAAAAAAAAACCCTTTGTGTCTAGCATCTTGATCATGGTTTCTTAATAACCATTAAATTATTCCCCTAACCATATCATATAACCAAATAAAATGATTCTACAATCTAGTAGGGAGAACAAAACAGATTTTCAAAAAGGTAAAAAAAAAATTACAAATGCAATTATATAAAGTGTTCTAGGTGTTCAGTGGAAGCAGAAAAGATTTTCATTTGGGCGCCTGGGTGGCTCAGTGGGTTAAAGCCTCTGCCTTCGGCTCAGGTCATGATCTCAGGGACCTGGGATTGAGGCCCACATCGGGCTCCCTGCTCAGCAGGGAGCCTGCTTCCTCCTCTCTCTACCTGCCTCTCTGCCTACTTGTGATCTATCGATCTCTGTGAAATAAAAAAAAAAAAATCTTATAAAAAAACGATTTTCATTTGAAGAGAATCAGTTAAGGCTTCAAAGAGAAAGAATTTAGGCTGGGGTTTGAAAAGATGGATCAGTTTCTTCATTTGAAGACAAATCAGGAAAGAATAAAACCATAGAGGTACGAAAGAATTAAAGAAATAACAAAACTGGACAGAGGACGCATTCTCTACCACCTCCCCTCTCCTCCCCACTATAAACATTTGCTTACTATGGGAAATATTACAGCTGTATGAATGCTGATAGGAAGGACCCAGTAAAGAGGGAGTCTGAAGATGCGAGTGAGAGACAGGATAACCAAGAGATCAAGGTAACTACAAATTCAGAAAATGAGATGCAGAGCACCTAGACGTGACAGAAGGGAGAAGCAGTTGGCTACACCTATGCTGAAGTTTTGGCATATCAGAGGTGAAGGGTTGATGTACAGTATATATAAGAAAATTACTAAATGACAGACCTTGTAATCCAAATTAGAAGACAACACCTAATGAAGAATAGGAGCCAGTCAATTGAATAAGGTTTTGATGAAATTCAAGAACTAATTCAGGGATTTAACACGACTGAAGTGACTGAACACCTTTGTTTGCCCACAGGTCCCTTCCAAAAAAATCCACTAAAATCAGAGTAAAGAGATTTTTTTAATGGGGGGGGGGCACAAGGGCACAAAGAATGGAAACATGACTGATACTAACAAAACTGTGAAACCAGAATGCTAATGGAAGAGTTAACCTTCTTAGCAGGTCTGAAAAAGTTGAAACTTTTTAAGAGGAAGGACAGGATGAGAAAGGGGAAGCCAAGGGGGCAAAATGATTCACGTAGCAAAACCCCAGTTACACTCAGGAATTAAAAGTACCAGGTACACCTGAAGGCAGATGCACAGGTGGAACACAAAACAAAGGAGTAGTTTCAAAATCTGTATAAGCAGATAGACTGAGATTGTCCCCATGACTGAGTGGCCAGGCTACAGTCTTCCCACCATCACTGAAGACTCAAGATTTATTTTGGAAAGACTGATGGAGAGGGACTCTGGACTCTTAGCCAACAGACTCACCTAAGGACAAGAATATCATACTGAAAATAGATTAAATTAAAGTCTACATACTTAGTGGTAAGATCTATCTCCTGGTTCATTCTCCCACCTGCCACTGGCAGCCCCAGTTATATCCAGAGGATAGCTCTCAGGAAAAAGTTCCCTTCTCAATTAGCCATCAAATGAGTAATGCAAGAAAAGATCTTGGGATCCAGGATTCAATGCATCTAACACAAGAAAGAGAACATAATTCCCCAGGAGCGTTAAATAAAGATCCCAAGACAACAATTACACAAGAGACCTGGAGAATAACAAGGTCAGACTTAAACAGGAAGATAAAGACCTCTAGGGAGAAGTTTCCTTCCACCAAAAAAGGAAACAGATTACCAATGTGAACATACTAAGAGGATATTTACACACTCACAGAGAGTTTTGAACAAATTATTATAGATATACAGAAAATGAAGCAAATGTGAAAGAAAAAGGTAATGACTACCACCAGGAAAAAAAATGTTGCACAAAAAAGGAAAAATTACCATGTTATATATGCTACGTGGTTCACAATGTGTGTTGTGTGTATTTAACCAAAACTGATATAACTATGTTAGAGAGGCAACAGAAGAGAAGGTGGAGGGAGCCCACATCCTCATCTTTCATAGAAGAAAGTCTAAACATAACTGCTCTTTTACATTCTAGGCCTTTTTCTTGTAAAGTTTCCATTTAATAACTTTTTAAAGTTTTAAAAGTTTATTTTAAAATATTTTTAAGTTTTAGGGGCGCCTGGGTGGCTCAGTCATTAAGCATCTGCCTCCGGCTTGGGTCATGATCCCAGGGTCCTGGGATTGAGCCCCATGTAGGGCTCCCTGCTCCATGGGAAAGCCAGCTTCTCCCTTTCCCACTCCCCCTGTTTGTGTTCCCTCTCTCAGTGTTTGTGTCTCTCTCTCTCTGTAAAATAAATAAAAAAATATTTTTTAAAATAAGATAAAATATTTTAAGTTTTAAAAATATAACTACTTTGGGGGGGGTTGGTTTTTTTTTAATTGAGGAAGGGAGCGTGTGAGCAAGGGGTCAAGGGGCTAGGAGAGAATCTTAAGCAGGCTCCCTGCCCCAGTACAGAGCCCCATGCAGGGACTGCATCTCATGACCCTGAGACCATGACCTGAGCCAAAGTCAAGAGTGGGACACTTGATTGACTGAGCCAGCCAGGCACTCCCCACCCCCGCTTTTCTTAAGTAAGCTCTACACCAACATGGGTCTTGAATTCATGACTGCAAGAACAAGAGCCACATAATCTACCAACTGAGCCAGCCATGCACCCCTGGCTGACTTTTCAAAAATACAAGAGGGGCGCCTGGGTGGCTCAGTGGGTTTAGCCTCTGCCTTCAGCTCAGGTCATGATCTCAGGGTCCTGGGATCAAACCCCGCATCAGGCTCTCTACTCAGCAGGGAGCCTGCCTCCCCCTCTCTCTCTGCTTGCCTCTCTGCCTACTTGTGATCTCTCTCTCTTTCTCAAATAGATAAATAAAATCTTTAAAAAAAAAAAAAAAAGACAAGATTCAGGGTGTGACAGTGTGACCATGTGGCTGAGTTAGTGACCTGAGGGGTTGGTGACTTGTTACTAATGAAGAGATCCAAGATGTGACACTGTGACTACGAAGCTGAGAAGAGGAAGTAAAGGAATTAAGGGGTGGAAATGTCAGCTGAGCTGTGAACCCTGATGCTGAAGTTGCCTAAAAATGACATGGGGATGCGCTAGATGTTTTCCACGTCCACTTGTCCACCCTTCCCTACTGCTTTTTGTCCCAGTATGCTAACCTATATGGACTGTATCAACAGGTTCTGGTGTCCCCAAGCTTTTGGTTGGGTTTGCTCGAAGAAGAATCCCAGGAGTTTAGGGGAATAAGGTCAATGTTTTTATTCCTCCAGCCCCCACCCTGAAAAATCACCTCCTGAGTACTGTGTCCCTTCAAATGAAAACTGCCACTCGTCTCAAGGCGGCCAACTCCCACTCTCCTTCAGAGTTCAAGTAACCACTCCCTCTCCTATTCCTTCCTGCCTATGGATGTTATCAATTTGGCTACAGGTTACTTCACTATCTCTTGTGGTACACCACATTATGTCAGCACCTTTATAAACAATATTTTTATAAAATAAACCCTCCTTGAAGTATTCTATTACAAGTGTGCCATCTGTTCCTGTTGGAAACCTTACTATAAACAGAAATAATGATGACGATATAAGGTTGTAACAGAACAGTGGAAAGTAAGAAGAGTGACTACCAATTAAATAACAATTACTAACATATTTCAAACTCTGGGTTCCAAGAACTTTTCTTTTTTCTTTTTTTTAAAGATTTTATTTATTTATTTGACACGGTGAGAGAGCGAACAGAAGCAGGGGGAGTGGGAGAGGGAGACGCAGGGAGCCCGATGTGGGGCTTCTCGATCCCAGGACTCTGGGATCATGACCTGAGCCGAAGGCAGCTGCTTAACCACTGAGCCACCCAGGCGCCCCTCCAAGAACTTTTCTAAGCTCTTTGCAGGTATTAATTCATTTAGTCATCACAAATACACCATGTGGCATGTAGAATTTTTTGTTTGGTTCATTTCCATATACCAAAGCCTAGCACAGTTGCTGGTACAGGGTAAGCATTCAAATATTTATTTAATGTACACACAACAAAAAGCAAGTTTAGTAGTTAAGAGATGACTTTTAGTATGATGTATCAGATTTGTAACTCCCCAAAACCCAAATACTAAATAAGAGCATATGTGAATGATTTTCTTGTGTAGCCTACAGTGAATCTTAATCCTTTATCTTTCCTGATGAGATTATCCAGAACTTGGGGGTCCCCAAATTTTTAAATGTAGTATCTAAAGCCAAAGTTGCAAAATTTTAAATATTTATTATGTACCTGCAGCGCAGAGGCTCGTTTAAAAGGGCAGAGCACCTTTAAGTATCAGTTATTTGTTTTGAAAAAGAAAGGGGAAGGAGTAAACTTTAAAAATATGCTTGGTCGGGCGCCTCTGCCTTCAGCTCAGGATCCTGGGATGGAGGCCCGTATAGGGCTCTCTGCTCAGCAGGGTGCCTGCTTCCTCCTCTCTCTCTGCCTGCCTCTCAGCCTACTTGTGATCTCTCTCTCTGTCAAATAAATAAATAAAATCTTTAAAAAAAAATGCTTAGTAATATAAAATGCAAAAATAAGAAAGGTAAAGTCAGCAAGATCACCAAATATACACACACAGACACACACACAGAAATAAAGCACAGAAAACTGAGTATAAAATTTAAAGGAAAGTACGACACGTGAATAAAAGAATGCAGAGATACAATAGGTTTAACAGGATGAAATTAAACCCCTAACTGGATGTTCACAGTCTTATGGAATAATCAAGCAGCTATGATACCAGTATCTTATAAAGAACCTAAAGTCAGGGGGAAAAAAAACAAGGTAAGAGAACAAATGTGCAGCAAGATGTGAACTAACTGCAAGGATTTTCTGAAACCAGAACTGGTTATTTTTTTCTTTACATCACGTTGTACTCCAAAACACCGCGGAAATTCACGTGTAAAAGACTTTAGAAGCCTGAGAAGTTTCGAGAATAACAGACTCAATCTATCACTGTTACTTAGTGAAAAATCAGTAAGGCACAATGAGGTGCCAGGCTACGATCGGGATGGAATTGCCAGACGCCAACACTGGGACACCGAGAGGAGACGGATAAAGCATCCGTTAAGTGGAAGATGGAGAAAGATTGGGATTGGATTTGACTGAAGAAAGACTAAACGGGAAAGCAGGGCCTAAGAAGCAAGCAGCAAGCGAAAAACTTAAACAGGACCAGATCGCTGCCACAAGCGAGTACGGGACCTACAAATCAGATTGTACGGGGTGGGGAAAGGGCCAGTTCGCGACCGACCAGCTGCGACTAGCTTCGGAAAAGCGGCGTAAATGTAGCCTCGCAGCCCCACCCCGCGGCGGCAGCTCCTCCCTAAGGAGCATCTCACGAGGCCAACCGCCTGGTTCAGGCTCCAGCTCGAGCCTAGGTCCCACCCCGCCCTTGCCCCGCGGCGCAGAACGGCCTCTCTGGGCCCCTCACCGAACGCTGCAGCTCCCCAAGCCAAAACGAGGCGCGCTCCTTTCCGCTGGGATCTGGGTCGTGGTAAAGCGCCTGCACTGCCTGGTATACGAGCTGCAAAGTCGGCTTTGCCCCTTCCATGGTGGTGGCAGTGGTAGCGGCAGCGACGGCTCTGGCTGTTCTCCCGAGGCTTCTCCGGTTGCTCCGCCTTCAAGCTTCCTCACTGTGTCGGCCACGGCCGCTCCCTGACTGGCGCCATCTCCTCTTTGGCCGTTACCAGGGCAGAGGGGTTCCCGCGGAAGTTGCCCCCTCGGAAACAGCGGTTCGATTGTATTCGGGTTCCAGGCTTTTTTTCCTATCCTCCCACAAGACTCCAGACTTCTGAGTTCAGACGCCAGTACTCGCCTCTTCACCCACCGAATTGCCCTCAGGAGTGTGTCCCCGCGCCACACAAGCCACGCAATATACCTAAGCCGCGTTAACCCGGACCGGAAGCTGCAGCACCAATACCTTTGGCACACTTCCGCCGGGTGCAGCGCAAACGCCCTCCTTCCCGGCACGCCTCCTCCCGTCTCCCCGCCCCCTCCCGGAAGTGGCCGTGTGGGGCCCGGAGCCGGGAAGAGGCAATCGGTTGTAGTTCTCTCGGTTACTTGCGTACGGCTGGAGCAATAGGACCAGTGTGTGTTCCATACCTGAGCCGCTCTTCTCTCCTTGGCAGTGGGTCCGAGGTCTTTCCAACCCCCTTCGGACTTCTCCATCCCTATCCAGGGAATCCTTTCTGACGCCAGTGGACAAGAGGGCTCAATTCAACCATCCGTGCAATGTCCTCCGTACTGGAAATCCAAAGATGACTGAAGACAGGGTTTCTGTGCGGACTGGTGGATGAGACAGACACGTAATCAAGTAATGTGCAAAACTGAAATATGTGTCACACTGAGAGGAATCCAAAACGCCTCCAATCCCTGCTCAGCCCCTTGTCTCTAAGTTCTTAACCCTAAAAGGTATTTTATTCTATTGCTCGGGACGCTCAGAACTCCATGGTATTAAACATACATCTTTAGGGTCATTTCCACACTGAATTGAATTTTTGTGTATGTCTTTCTTTCCGAATCAAAAATCAGTGGTCTAACAGTTTTCAATTCACAAAAGAAAATAGGAATCCTGGAATCTGCATGCTGAAGAAATTTTGGACAAAAGTATGTTAATGGATTTCCCGACATTGCTGCTAGTCCTTTGCATTAATAAAGGCACTATTTGATGAATACTTAAAATGTGTAAAGTACTGTAGTTAAAAGATCTGATATAATCCTTTTGACAGCTACACCAACTAAATCCCCCCTTTTTTTTTTAAGATTTTTATAATGTATTTGACAGAGAGGGACAGCGAGAGAGAACACAAGCTGGGGAAGCTGGAGAGGGAGAAGCAAGCTCCTGGCTGAGCCGGGAGCCCGACCTGGGCCTCCATCCCAGCACCCTGGGATCATGACCTGAGCCAAAGACAGATACTTAACCAACTGAGCCGCCCAGGTGCCCCTAAGTCCCCATTTTATAGAATAAGAAGCAGGTAATGTATTTTGCCCAAGGTTACACAGTTCTAAAGTCAGAATTTGAATCCAAATCAGTTTCACTACCACAAAGCCTGTTAGATAATACAATTCCTATCAGCCTGTGTATTCGTTTCTGAATTGTTATTGTCAGCATATTTGAATTGCCAGCATCATAATGAAAACAGTGTCACTGCACAGAATTGATATATTTTCAGACAAAAGAAAAAAAACTTGATATTCTGGCAACCTAATTCATCCATTCATTCAGAAAAAATTTAGTGAGATCATCTCTGCCCTCATGGAGTTTATAGTCTAATTGCAAAGAAAGACAAGCAGTTCAATACAGTTTAAAAGTTCTGAGAATATTGACAAGCTAAAGAATGATGTTTGACCTACCTTGCACATAAATGGAAAAATAAATCCCAGAACCTAAACATAAGAGCTAAAACCATAAGATCCTTGGAAGAAAATAGGATTATATCATCATGATCTTGGATTAGGCAATAGATTCTTAGATATGGCACCAAAAGTACAACAAAAAGAAAAATAGATAAATCAGACTTCATCAAAACTAGAAACTTTTGTGTGTCAAAGGGCATGATTAAGAAAGTGAAATGAGGTGCGCCTGGGTGGCTCAGTCAGTTAAGCCTCTGCCTTCAGCTCGGGTCATGATCCTAGGGTCCTGGGATCAAGTCCCACATCAGGCTCCCTGCTCAGTGGAGAGCCTGCTTCTCCCTCTCCCTCTGTCTGCTGCTCTGCCTACTTGTGCTCTCTATCTCTCTGTCAAATAAATAAATAAAATCTTTAAAAAAAAAGTGAAATGACAATCCACAAAATGAAAGAAAATTTCTGCAAATCATGTAATTAAAGGATTAGGATCCAGAATGTATAAGGAACTCTTAAAATTGAACAATGAAAAGACAATTCAATTTTTTAAATAGGCAAAGGATCTGAATAGATATTTCTCCATAGAAGATATGCAAAACTACAATGAGCTCTCACTTCACAGTCCCTAAAATGGCTAAAAAAAATAAAAATAAATAAAAGATATATTAGGTGTTGGTGAGAATGTGGAAAGATTGAAACCCTCACACACCACTAGTAGGATTGTAAATTGGTGCCACTGCTTTGGAAAACAGTCTGGCAATTCTTCAAAAAGTTAAATTTACCATATGACCCAGCAGTTCCACTCCTAGGTGTATACCCATGAAAATGAAAACATAAGTCTATACAGACACTTGTACATGAATGTTCATAGCAGCATTATTTATAATAGCCAAAAAGTGAAAGCAACCCTAAGCCCACCAACTGATAAATGGATAAACAAAATGTGATATATCCATATGACTAAATATTAAATATTAAAGGAATGAAGTACCCATCTGCAAGCCAAGGAGAGAAGCCTCAGGAAAATTTGATCTATCAGCACATTGACCTGGGACTTCCAGCCTTCCAACTATGAGAAAATAAGTTTATGTCATTTTAATTTAAAAAATAAAGGGATGAAATACTGATACAAGCTACAATGTGGATGAACCTTGAAAACATGCTAAATGAAAGCAGCCAAACCAAAAAAAAAAAAAAAAAGACCATATATGATATGATTTCACTGATTTGAAATACCAGAATAGGCAAATTTCTAGAGACAGAAAATAGATTAGTGGTTGCCAGGGGGATCGGACATGGGGAGAGATAGAATATTCTGGAATTAAATAGTGGTGATGGTTCCACAACTTTATGAGTATAAAAACCATTTATTTTTTTTAAGATTTTATTTATTTATTTGACAGAGAGAGAGAGACAGCAAGAGAGGGAATGATTACAAGCAGGGGGAGTGGGAGAGGGGGAAACAGGCCTCTCACTGAGCAGGGAGCCCGATGCAGGACTTGATCCCAGGACCCTGGGATCATGACCTGAGCAGAAGGCAGATGCTTAACAACTGAGCCACCCCAGTGCCTCATAGTAACTGTTTTAAATAACTTGTCTCCTCGCTCTTTAGTCAGAAAAATCAATCTGTTGCAACACTAAGTGGCTGGGGGAGGAGGCAAAAACAGAAGTAAGAAACTTGTAGGGGTTCCTGGGTGGCTCATTCGATTAAGTGTCTGCCTTCAGCTCAGGTCATGATCCTGGGCTCCTGGGATCGGGCCCCCACAGTGGGCCCCGCACTCACGAGGGGGGAGGGTCTGCTTCTCACTCTCCCTCTTCCACTCCCCTGCATGTGCTTTCTCTCTCTCTCTGTCAAATTAGTAAAATGTCAAATGAATAAAATAGTTTAAAAAAAAAACCCAAAACTTGTAATAATCCTGGTGAGATGTGGTAGCCTAGAGTGACACAGCAGTGCTGAGGGAGACATGGATATTTAAGGCTTTTAGGAAGAAGAATTTTGATATGGTGATGAGCTGTCAGTTGTGATGACAGAAAAGAGAAACCAGGCTTCTGAGTATGGAACCCAGAAGAAAAAACAGTTTTTGTGGTAGTGGGAGGGGTGCAAGGGTGGAGATGATGAGTTTAGTCTTAGCTATGTTGAGCACTGAGGCATTTCTGAATGAGCCAAGGCCAGCAGAATGTAGCATGTGTGAGACTGAAGGCAGGGACTGGGTTGAAGATACAGATTTGAGAGTCATCATTATATATAGGTGGTGAGTGAACACAGGGAAATGGTTGAGATGAGCCAGGGAGAAGAGAGATTCAGGCAGAGCCCTACAGATAAACGCTGAAGGATTGGCAATGAAGTAGAGGCTAGGAAGGAGTAGCCAGAGAGGAAGTGGAGAACCAGGAGAATGTACGGCAAAGTGGCCATCTCTGAAGCAGCGTCATATGCTCCAAAGAGGTCTAATACTGTTCGAATAATACATCTGAAATAAAATTTCAGAAATATTTGAAATACCTGGGGCACCTGGCTGTCTCAGTTGGTAGACCATGCGACTGTTGATTTCTGGGTTGTAAGTTTGAGCCTCATGTTGGGTATAGAGATCACTTAAAAAATAAAATCTTTAAAAGAGAGAAAGAGAGAGAGAAATACATGAAATACCAAAAGCTCTACAACTTCTGTCCTAAGGCGCAGTGGCCACCCTAGGAGCCCTGAACTCTGATGCAAAGTTCCATGGGCCTGACTCCACTCCCAACCAAAAGGTGCTCACTTCTTCCTCCAAGCAAAGAAATAAGTTTTCTTTAAGCAAGAAGGTGTTTTTCTGAAGAGAAGAAGGAAAGAGAGGGTGTTTCTTTTACTCACTAGTGGTGCGCTTACCCAAAGGTAGAATCTCACGTCAGTAAGTTCCCCTCTACTCCCAGACGGGTGCTGCCACGGAGACATCCATGAAAGCTTAGATCTGCCACGAAATGGTGTGTGACTTGCAGTGAACTTCAGTGACTCTAAGCCTAGATCGTGGCCCCATCCAGTTCTCCTTAGTTCTCTTCTCTCATCCCGAGCCCTACTTCAGACCCCAGGGTGAGGTGAGCCGCTGAATTCTGGTTTAAGTTGTAAACACGGCATGGCCGAGGCCAGTGATTTCCCCTCAATACCTATTCTTTTCTTGTTTGGGTTGTTCAACCTTTCCTAGGGTTCCCTGAATGCATACTTTTCTCCCCCAGTTGATTCAAACTGAGTTTCTGACACCCGTCATCTAAAGAGTTTTGATTAAATACTCTGCTGTCTTACTTCAGGCTGCCGTAACGCAACAGCACAGATTGGGTGGTTTACATGACATAAATTTATTTTCTTCTAGTTCTGGAGGCTTTCTGGAAGGTTAAGGTCAGGGCGCCACCGGGGTCAGGTTCTGGTGAGAGCTCTCTCTCTCTCTGGCTTGCAGAAAACCACACTCTCACCGTGTGATCGCTCTCTCTTCCTCTTCTTATAATGTCAAAGTCCTATTGGAATAGGACACCACCCTCCACCTCATTTAATCTTAACTACCTCCTAAAAAGCCTATCTGCATATGCAGTCATAGCAAAGTGAGGGCTTTAACAAATGAATTGGGCGGGAAGGCAATTCAGTCCATAGCATCTGCCTCCACTTGGACCTGGAGAGCCAGGAGAAGGCCCTGTTATTCACCCAAAAGAAACAGATAACATCAGACTCCTTTGGCGCACACATGATAGTAAAAACTCAAGCCCAGCTGTGCTAATGCTCCAGGACAGAGATATGCTGTGCTTCGCTAGAAGACAAAAGCCTCAGATTGGATTTCCTAGCTTCCTGCCAGGAACAGGCACGCATGCATAGGAATGCTCAGCCCCGTGTGGTTTGCCCTAGTGGAAAATGAAAATATCCTAAATTTCCGTCAATAAGGAACTGAACAGGGCGCCTGGGTGGCTCAGTGGGTTAAAGCCTCTGCTTTCGGCTCAGGTCATGATCTCAGGGTCCTGGGATCGAGGCCCGCATCGGGCTCCCTGCTCAGTGGGGAGCCTGCTTCCCCCTCTCTCTCTCTGCCTGCCTCTCTGCCTCCTTGTGATCTCTCTCCCTCTGTGAAATAAATAAATAAAATCTTTAAAAAAAAAAATAAGGAACTGAACATTAGGGTGTATGCATACCTTAGAACCCAGGCAACCATTGACAATCAAGTCAGAACTATTGTTAATTATATTACATATTGATGAGTAACAGGAGCAGAAAAATGTTCCCTTTTAGCTCAAAAGGCTGTCCTAAAGCCTGAGCAGTTCTGATAAGGATAAAACATGTGCTGGTTGCTACATTGTTAAAAGATCTCGAGACTGCCTGTGCAGCTCACCAATAGTTAATATGAAGCTCAATGAAAACCACCAGAGAAATCTTGCAAAAGTAGTATTACGAGTAGAAATTCGAAGACATTTATGGTGGAACGCTCCTTGCAGGTCCCCTATTCCTTGAGTACTACGTATATAACTACCGGCTTCACACAGCAAAAGTACAGATCTCTCTGCCCACGGATCCTGTCCCCGTGCTATAATAAAAGCACCTTCTTGCACCAAAAACATCTCAGTATTCTTTCTCGGTGGTTCACTCCCAGTTCCACATCACAGATGATAGTGGTATCCTAGTTAAATAGAAAAATATCCTTATATATTTAGAAATACATACTAGAGTATTTAAAGGTGCTATGGTACAAAAAAGAATATATCTGGTCTTTGTCCTCAGTTCCTGTTACAGTACTTTAAAAAGTCTTGGAATTTCCTAAGTGATAAGACCGTCTTTGTTATTATAATGAAGTGACTTCTGGCGGGTGTCTAGATAGCTTTGGGTTGTGGGTTGGTCACCACAAAGACCAATTCAAGCTTTGTAGCTTTGGGCCCAGCTGACCTCCTCAGAGGGAAAAGGAGCTGGAAACTGAGTTCGATCATATGACCACTGATTTAATCAGTCATGCCTAGTAATGAAACCCTGATCAAAACTCTGGACATTGAGGGGTGCCTAGGTGGATGCCCCAAGTGTCTGACTCTTGATTTTGGCTCAGGTCAGGCTCTCAGGGTCCTGAGATCAAGCCCCGCCTCGGGCTCTGGGCTGAACACGGAGCCTGCTTTAGATTCTCTCTCTCCTTCTCCCTCTGGCCCTTCCCCACCTCCCTCTCTGAAAAAAACAAAACAACAACAACAAAATACCTCTGGACATTGACTCTTAGTGGAGCTTCTGACACACTGAGGTGCCGGACTCCATGGGGAGAGGGGCATGGGAGCTCAGCCTTCCTCTCAGACCACACCCCACATATAGCTTTTATGACAGAACTTGAATCGTAAGTGTGGCACTGTCCTGAGTTCTGTGAGTTGTTCTAGCAAATTACTGAACCTGTGGGGATTATGGGAACCCCTAAATTTGTAGCCAGTTGGTCAGGAGTGCAGGTGGCCTGGGGATCGTGGAAGTAAGGCTGACATCCTAAGCGAAGGCCATCTTGTGGGAGACTGAGCTTCAGCCTGTGGAGTCTGATACTAACTCCCAGTGGTTAATGTCAGAACTGAACTCTGCAGGCCCCCCACCCCAAGGAATTGAATTGCAGTTCACCCAGTTGGGGTAGGAACAGAAAAGGTATGAAGTTCATGAAGTCCGTAATACAGTTTAGCAGACATAAGTACCCCGCCCCCAAAACAGATGAAGGAAATATGGCAAAATGTCAACAATTGTGGAGCACCTGGTTGGCTCAATCAGTGAAGCGTCTGCCTTCGGCTCAGGTCATGATCCCACCGAGATCCTGGGATCAAGCCCCAAGTCGGGCTCCCTGCCCAGTGGAAAACCTGTTTCTCCCTCTCCCTCCAGCCCCCACCCACCTGTGTGTGCTCTCTTTCACTCACTCGCTCTATCTCAAATAAATAAATAAAATATTTTTTTAAATGTTAACAATTGTTAAATGGGGATTAGTAAAAGTGTCACTATATCATTCTCTCTACTTTCTGTATGTTTGAAAATTTCTGAATTAAAATTTAAAAAAGCCAAAACTGAGGGAAAAAAAAATCATGTCGACTTTTACATATTGACATGAAAAGATGTCAGAAAATCTTACTAGAAACAGAAGCAGGGATACCTGGGTAGTTCAGTTGGTTAAGCATCTGCCTTTGGCTCAGGGCATGATCCCAGGGTGCTGGGATCGAGTCCCACAATGGGCTTTTTGCTCAGCAGGGAGCCTGCTTCTCCCTCTTCTCCCTCTGCTGTTCCCCCTCCTTGTGCTCTCTCTGACAAAATATTTTTTTAAAGCTTAAAAAAAAAAAGAAGCAGATTGTGCTCAGCATTTGAAAGTACCCATTGATATGAAATTTTGTCTCTATTCGTACACAGGCAAGAAGAGGGGTCTGTGAGGATATTCACCAAAATGTTAACAATGTTTTTTTTCTGGTGATGGGATTTTGAGTGGTTTATACTTTCTTATCACCACTTCATATATTCCATATTTCTTTATTTTTTGGCTGCTACTCCCATTAATATGTAGGCTCTGGGCAAACAGGGACTCTGTTTTCATCACTGTCATACCCCCAGTGCTTTGAATGGTGCCTGGCAAATGGCACACTCACAATAATTATTTGTTGAATGCATTAATAATGATTATATAAATTAAATTTTCTTTGTAATGGTTATTTACATTTTTAACAAACATATTTTATCGAAACAACACAGCTGGGGTGCCTGCCTGGCTGGCTCAGTTCGTAAAGCATGCAACTCATCATCTCAGGGTCATGAGTTCAAGCCCCAAATCAGGCATGGAGCCTGATTTTTTTTAAAAAAAAAAATTAAAAAATTAAAAAACAGGGCACCTGGGTGGCTTAGTCAGCTAAGTGTCCAACTCATGATTTCGGCTCAGGTCATGATCTTAGGGTTCTGAGACTGAGCCTCACATGGGGTTCCACTCCCTACTGGGAGTCTGCTTAAGATTCTCTCCCTCTCCTTCTGCCCCTCCCCATCCCTCTAAAATAAATAAATATTTTTTAAATAATAAGAAATTTAAAATTTTTTTAAATTAAAAAAAAAACCAACACAGCTGCTTTTTTTTTTCCTCCCCAAACAATGACACTATATAAACGTGAAAAAGTCATAACCATCAGGGACCAGTGTGGATTAAATCTTGGTGGCTATTTGCCAACAAAAAGCTGCACAGCATGAGCCTCTCCTGGCCCCTTTCCTGATTGCTTAGCCCTTAGGACACATGTTCTAGACTAAAAGCCTTCAGCTTCACAACCTGAGACAGCCGTAAACCCAGCATCGGACAAATCTCTTTTCCCTCAATTAAACCCACATTCAGGGCTCGCGTGCTGAGGACAGTATCTGCCTTTGTCTGGCTCTCCACTCAGAGTGCCTTCAGTCCAGGCCAGCTCTTCACCCGATTTCACTTGCCAAGCAAATTCAAGCTGGTGGTAGAGGCTGGGAGAGGAGGGTTGTGAGCAGAAATCATGAATTTCTTTTCTTTTCTTTTCTTTTCTTTTTTTTTAAGATCAAGAATTCCTATGGAAAGATGAGATCACAAATAAAGCGTTCACAGTCTAAAGGAGCCTTGTTTAAAGATGGTCTGAAGGACAGTTCTGATATAATGGGGTGGGAAAGCACTGAGCAGGTTTGACTATTTCTTAACATTAACAAAGTGAGATTTGTTTTATTTAATTTATTGTTGTTGTTGTTGTTGTTGTTGTTGATGTTATTTTGTGCCTGGGTCCTTGCTGTGCATGGTGGGTAACTCTCAGGACCCCTTTTGGCAGGAGAGTCCAACTTAGGACCCAGTAAGATCAGGTGAAAGTGCCTTGGAAAGGCTTGGTGTAAACAACTGTAAAAGGAATTAAATACCGTTTTACAAATATGTGAAGTCACACAGTCTCTTCTGGTCTTATTGAGAGACTTAGAAACCACACGTTTTTACCCCCAGACCAACAGGCTTTGCAAATACTGGAGAAACCGTGTATTTAATGAGCCACCCAGGCAATAAGCAAGCCAGAGGCTTGGTTACTTCGCCCACCCAGCACCTGTAACCACTGTCACATGGGTCACGCTGCCTGCCTCCTCCAGCTTCCCTGGGCTGACCAGCCCAAGCTCTTGCTTCCTGAAGAACTTAGGTATTTAGGTCTACCTCTGACTCTCACCTTCCCTGCCACTCTGCTTAGTGGGCACCGAGAACATACCTGTTCTGGTTCCAAGTGGCTGCATCTACGCTGCATGCATAAACCTTAAGTCTTCATCCTTGTCCCCCAAACTTCTAGATCTCTCTACAGCCTCAGACATTCCAACTTCCCTCTTTCCCCAAGGCCTAAATAATTCACCTTCCAGGACTCCAACTTCCATGACTGATTCCTCTCTAGTTGTCACGGTCCTGTCAACCCAGTTGCGCACTAAAGTCACCTGGGGGAAACTTTCATTTTGGCCTGGGGTACCTCCTTAGACCGATTAAGTCAGAAACCCTGGGGGTAGGTCTGGAGGTCCAAATGAGGCCTTTGAAAATCACCTCCCAGGTGATTTTAATATGCAGCTCCGTTAGTAGTCACACCTTCATTTTGCTGCAGAAGTTTCTCAACAGGGAAGCTACTGGCATTTGGAGCAGGACAATTCTTCTTTGCAGAACTGTGACCCAAGGGTTGTACAGTGTCGCTAGCATGCTCATCGTGGTGACAACCAAACATGCACCAGATACTCCAGTTTGCTAGTGTGACCTTCTTTCTTTTTTGCACCCCGCCCCCAAAAGTGAAAGCCCTTCCCTTCCTGCCCCAGCCCTCAGTTCTAGGGTGATCAATTATTGTAGTTGGTTCAAGACCGAGGGGTTTCCCGGGTCACGAGACTGCCGGTTCTGAAACTAGGGAAGTCCCGGCTAAACCATGATGCTGAGTCATCTTAGTTTTTCCTCTGTCACCCCCCAGAATGGATACGCATTGCTTTTTCTTTCATCCCAACCCCACCTCCCTCCATTCAAAGGTGGTCGACACAAACCAGGGCACCTTAGTATCTCCCATAGAATCTTCAACTGGAACTGGATGCTGGTCTCGATTTGGCTAGGGCCTAATAATAATAACATTAATAGTAGTAGTAATAATAATAATAATAATAATAATAATAATTTGAGAATTGTTGGTGGCCATTTTCTACCATGACAACTACTGTGGGCTGCAGGGAAGATGAGCGGTACTGAGAGTCTCTTTGTAGCAACAGAGCAAACACATGCCCAGAGAGAGCAGAGGGGAGTAGAATGTTCCTGGCTTTCCCCACAGTGCTCAAGTGACGGTCAAACTTGACACGGCACCAGCATCCATCACCGGAGAGTTCCTGAGAACACAGACTGCTGGGCCCCACGGCCAGAGTTTTGATTCAGTAGGTCTGGGTATGGCCCAAAGATCTGCTTTTCTTTCTTTTTTTTTGGTAAGACCTGCTTTTCTGGGGCGCCTGGGTGGCTCAGTGGGTTAAGCCTCTGCTTTCGGCTCAGGTCATGATCTCAGGGTCCTGGGATCGAGGCCCACATCGGGCTCTCTGCTCAGCAGGGAGCCTGCTTCCTCCTCTCCCTGTCTCTCTGCCTGCCTCTCTGCCTACTTGTGATCTCTCTCTCTGTCAAATGAATAAATAAAATCTTTAAAAAAAAAAAAAGATCAGCTTTTCTAAGGAGTTCCCAGGTAGTATTGATGCTGTGAGTTAGGGGCTCCTCGGAGGAAGACCCCCGCTCTGGGCCAGGGTCTTCTGAGAGTCCTTTGAGGGCCCAGCGGGCACGGCCCTGTCCTAGAGTTACAGAAGTCTGACCAGACAAATGGCTGGATATACTGGCTTTTGGAGCATTCGGTACGCGATTCCCTTCCCTTATTTGTCACATAACAAATGTTGAAAGGCTCAGCGCAACGACCTTGCCCCTCACTACTTTTGTATCTCTCCTTAATAACAGGTTCACCATGCCCTCAATGTCTAGACACACCATGCACGGAAGTACAGGACAAAGGAAGATCAATCAGAATTTTTAACAAAAGAAGGGCCAGCAGCAACAGATCCTCCCACAAAGAAGAAACCATGATGAAGCTATTTCCCAAACAGCCCGAAGTTCTTTCTCCCCCAGAAATAGCAACCCACCAATTTTTGGCAAATCTTCACCCTTGTCCCAAATATAAATAAGGGCAAACACTTACCTAGGCTTACTACATGCCGGGAACTGATCCAAACATCTTACATATATTAACTCATTTAATCGTCACACCAACCTATGAGGTAAGCACTATTTTTATACACATTTTGTTTGTTTATTAAATTTTTTAAAAAATTTGAGTATAGTTGATGCCCAATGTTACATCAATTTCAGGTGTACAACATGGTAATTTGACAAATTTATACATTATGCTAGGCTCACAACAAACGTAGCTACCATCTGTCACCATACAGCACTATTACAATTTCACTGACTATATTCCTTATGCTGTGCCTTTATGCCCAGTTTTATATGTGAGGAAAGTAAGGCAGATGCAGGTAAATGAGCTCGCTTATTGCCTCAAAGTCTGTGCTTTTAATCACCAAACTAAACCAGAATTAAGACATTGGGCTAAGTTCTGCCGAAGTCTTAAGCATGCCTCATCCTGGGACCTGGGCAGCCTTTAGGGAGAGGAGCACCAATGAATGGTGGGAAATGGGGCATATCCTGGAATAGAGCACCGTGGGCTGGGAGAACCTAGAGAACACTGGCGAGTGTAGAAGAGCAAAATAAATTTTAGGGAGGAGGGTTGGGAGGGAGCTTTCGGGTGAAAAACACTGACATGATAAAGGTGAAGCAGCAGAGTATTGTAAAGTTCTTTGGATTCTTTTGAAATAGCTTTCTTGAGATATAATTGACATGCAATACATGACATATGTTCAAGTGTAGAACTTGACCATTTTTGACATATGCATACACCTGTGAAACCAGCAGCAGAGTCAAGATAATGGAAGTAAACATCATCACCAACAGTTTCTTTGTGCCCTTTTATAAGCCCTTCCTCTCTGCACCTCCCTCCAAACTCTCTCTCTGGTAGCCCACTATCTGCTTCCTGCAACTTTAGATTATTTTACATTTTCTAGAATTGTATATGAATAGATTGTACCATATTTACTCTTTTTTTTTGGTCTGGTTTCTTTTACTTCATATAATTATTTGAGATTCATCATGTTATTGTGTATCAGTGGTTTATTCCTTTAATAGGGACTTATGTCTGCAATAGGTAAAGAACCTTTATAACTCACTTGTAAAAGACAAATAAACCAATTTTTAAAAATGAGCAAAGGATCTCCAAAGAAGATATACCAATGTACATGGAAAGATACTCGATAACATTAGTCATCAGGGAAATGCAAATCAAAACCATAATGAGATTCTACTTTACACCCATTAGGATGGCTATAATGAAAAAGTTAGGGACGCCTGGGTGGCTCAGTCCATTAAGCATCAGACTCTTGATTTCAGCTCAGATCTCAATCTCACAATAATTAGTTCAAACCTTGAGCTCGGCTCCACACTAGACATGGAGACTGCTTAAAAGAAGAAAAAGAAAAAGTCAGATAATAACAAGTGATGGAGAGTATATAGAGAAATTAACAAACTACTACTGGTAGGAATGTAAAATGGTGCAACTACTTTGGAAAACAGTCTTGAGATTCCACAAAAAGTCATGGCATTTGACCCAACAATTCCATTCCTAGGTATATGCCCAAGAGAAATAAAAACAAATGGGCTCACAACTTATACGTGAATGTTTATAGCAGCGGTATTCACGGTAGCCAATATGTGGAAACAACCCAGATGCCTTCCATCTGATGAATGGTTAAACAAGATGTGGTATAATCCATGTGGCTGAATAATATTCAGCCATAAAAAGGAATGAAGTACTGATACAGGCTATGGGGTGGGTGAATCTTGACATTATGCTAGGTGAAAGAAGCCAGACACACACACACACAACACATATTGCGTGATTCCATTTTAATATGAAATGTTCAGAACTGGTAAAGGTATAGAGACAGGAAGCAGATTAGCAGTTGCTTAAGGCTGGGGGTGAGAGCTGGGGGAAATTGAAGGCAATTGCCAAAGAGAACAGGGCCTCTTTGTGGAGTGATAAAAATGTTCTCAAGTTGACTGTAGTAATGGTTATGCAACACAGAATACATCAGAAACCATTGACTCGCACACTTTACGTGGGTGAATTTTATTGTGTATTATAGTTCACTAAGGCTGTAACAAAAAATAACTTATTTCTTTTTATTGAAGAATAGTACTTCATTGTGTGAATATACTTCCGTTTGTTTATCTATTTAGGTGTTGATGGACACTTGGTTTGTTTCCTGTTTTCAGCTATTAACAATAAAGTTGCCATGAATATTCCATACAAGTCTTTGTATGGAATATCCTTTCTCTTTCCCTAGGTAAATGCACAGATGTGGAATGGCTGGATCGTATGGTAGGTGTATGTAACTTTTTTAAAAACTACCAGTTTTCTATAGTGGTTATACACTTACTTTACCCACACCAGTTTATAAGTTCTGGTTCTTCCATATCCTTGTCAACTCTTGGTATGATGAGTCTTTTTTTTTTCTTTTTTTTTTTTAGATTTTGTGCATTTATTTCAGAGAGAGAGAGAGTGAGAGTGAGTGGGGAGGAACAGATGGAGAGAGAATCCAGAGCAGGCTCCATGCCCAGTGTGGAGCCCAACACAGGGGCTCGAACTCATGACCCTGAGATCACGACCTGAGTTGAAATCAAGAGTCAAACACTCAATGGACTGAGCCACCCAGGTACCCCGTGTGATCTTTTTCCCATCCTCCCCGCCCCCCATGATCGGTCTTTTCAGTCAGACATTCTAATAGGTATGTAGCAATAGCTCATTGTGATTTTAATTTGCATTTCCTTAATGACTAAGGATGTTTGGCATCTTCTCATGTGCTTATTTGTCATTCATATATTTTCTTATCTTTTTATTTTTATGTTTTTAATTTTTAAGTAATCTCTACACCCAACATGGGGCTTGAACTCACAACCTAGAGATCAAGAATCAAATGTTCTACCTACTGAGCCAGCCAGGTTTTTCATATACTCTGGGCACAAGTTCTCTATAAGATATGTGTTTTGCAAATATTTTTTCCCAGTCTGTGATTTGTCTTTTCATTCTTCTCACTGTGTCCTTTCAAGAACAGAGGGGGTTTTCGGTGTGGATTTGTTGTTGTTGTTGCTATTGTTGTCGTTGTTTTTAGTTTATTTTTAGAATAAAAGTTTTAATTTTGATAAAGTCCAACTTTTTGGACTTTAAAGACCAAATTTTTCTTTTATAGATTGTGCCATATCCCCAAAATCTTTGTTTAATCAGAGGTCACAAAGATTTTCTCCTATGTTTTCTTCCAGTAGTTTTATAATTTTAGATTTAGGTCTATGAACTAGTTTGACTTAATTTTTGTGTATGGTATGAAGTATGCATTGAAGTTCATTTCTTGCATATGAATATCCAAGTGTTCCAAACTCATTCATTGAAACAACTATCCTTTCTCTATTGAGTTCCCTTTAAATCAATTTTTGTTGTTATATATTTTTTTTCTCTGTTCACTTCCATGGTCTATCTTAAGGTCAATTGCACACGCTCTTAATTACTATCACTTTGTTTTTTTTTTAAGATTTTATTTATTTATTTGACACAGAGAGAGAGATCACAAGTAGGCAGAGAGACAGGC
This sequence comes from Ailurus styani, assembly GCA_002007465.1. Classification (NCBI taxonomy): domain Eukaryota; kingdom Metazoa; phylum Chordata; class Mammalia; order Carnivora; family Ailuridae; genus Ailurus; species Ailurus styani. The sequence goes on along the minus strand of LNAC01000049.1, from coordinate 3,077,053 downwards.
AGAGAGAGAGAGGAGGAAGCAGGCTCCCTGCTGAGCAGGGAGCCCGATGCGGGCCTCGATCCCAGGACCCTGAGATCATGACCTGAGCTGAAGGCAGAGGCTTTAACCCACTGAGCCACCCAGGCACCCTAATTACTATCACTTTGTAGGAAGTCTTGTTACCTTAGCTCTCCAGCAACATTAGCTCTCCAACTTTGTTATTCTCTTTCAAAGTTGTTTTGGCTGTTCTAGATCTTTTTCATTTTCAAATGGATTTTAGTTTGTCAATTTCTACACGTTTTTTCATATGGAGAAGAGACAGAACTATAGCTTGTCAATGAAAAAAGCAGGGGTCTGAGGTCAGTTTGCTTAGGTTCAGGATCCAGCTTTATCTCTTCATAGCTGTCCGACTTTGGGCAAGTTACCTAACTTGGATGCAACTCCATTTCTCATTCATAGAGCTGAGATAATAACATTAACAGTCTCATGGGGCTGTAATAGGGCTTAAGTAAAACAAAGCATATAGTGCTGAGGGCCTGGAAAAACAGACAATGGGCAGACCATATGTGACAATAGAACTCTGACCCACTAGTCTAGGAAGCCAAGTCACAACCTTCACAGGAATTGGCCCAGAACACTCAGGACTTGACCAAGTCAGTGAGGATTGTTCCCTAGTTTTTGCCCAGCTCAGACCAAGCAGAGAGAGCCAGACATGCTCCCCAAACCAATCACATCAGATGGCCCCTTTCTAGTCAATGCACCTCCAGCTTTCCCATGCTAAGAACCTTCCAGCAGGATACACCTGACGCCCTTCCCCTTTTCCACTCCCCTGCCTGCTTTTCAATCTCTACCAAATGCAAATGATGGTGGCTGATTCCCTGGCTATGGTAAAGCTTTGAATAAATAGCTTCAGTTTCTTCTCATTTGGGTGATCTTCATTTATTTCCACAGCACTTGACGCTATGTTTTTGGAGTTTAATGGGTGCCCAATAAATTTTATACAGAGTGGCAGAATGGTTTTATCAAATGAAATTTTACAGAATCCCAATATATAAAACAGATAAAAGTGGCTTTCGGTGATTTATCTAAGTCAGTCAGTACTAATAATGGGATTTTTGTGGTGATCTCAGTAATATTAAAAAGGGATAATGAGTTATAATTTAGACACATTATTTAAAAAAATCCTGATTCACAAGTGCCTGGATGGCTCAGCCTGACTTCAGCTGAGGTAATGATCCCAGAGTCCTAGGATCGAGCTCCGCAGGGAGTCTGTTTCTCCCTCTCCCTCTTCCCTCCTCCTTTATCCCATGTGTGAGCACAAGCTCGCTCGCTCTCTCTCGCTCTCTCTCTCTCTCTCGAAAATAAATACAATCTTTTTTTTAAAAAAATCCTTATTCACACCATAAACGTTGGCAAATGCTAACAGCTTGGTTTTTTTTTTTTCCTTTTAAGCAGATCATCAAATATTTGCAGAATCCCCAAAACACCTCTTCAAAAGTCCGGGGCTCTCAAGAATACCGAGTCAAAAACTGCAGGTGGGAAGTCAGGCTTCAGGGTCTTGATGTAAGTGGTAGGGATGCTTTCAACCATCTGGGTAACATAGGGCAAGTCACTCGACCTTTGTCCGAGTCTGGTTTCTTCCCTCGCAAATTGAGGAGGCTGAACTAAGCCGGAACTCAAAAGTTAGCGTGCATCCCCACCAGAGTGTAGTGAAAGGGGACTACGGTTCTGTGCGCCTGTTCAAAAATGCAAGTTTCTGGTCCACCTAGTGGTTGTAACTCAGTAAGTCTGGGGTGGCGCCCCGGGAATCTACATTCTAAAGCAGCCAGGGGATTTGGAATCGAAACTCGAGACCGGGGAGTAATCGAATCTTTTAGTTGCCCCCTGGCTCCGCCGTGTGTTGTTCAGGTGGAGCTGGTGAAGTCTCAGGGATGGAACAAGGGGAGAGGAAAAGTGGAGGGGGAAATCGCTCAACAGTCAAGAGACAGTGTTGATCGGGAGTGTTCTAAAAAGCCCATTGTATCAATATTCCTTTTTTTGAAAGCCCCCACAACTCTGGTCCCGAGTGATTCCTGGCGTTGGTCTTCCAGCGCTTGCGAAGACAATGTGTATTTTATTCTCCACTAGCCCACAGAACAAAGCACTAACTTCCCAACCCTATGCCTCAGATTTGAATACACCAGAGATGAACGGCAACATGAAAATGCCTCCCGCCCTCCTGCTCCACGGCTTCCCTGTGAGTCCCCTGCGGTAGGAGAAGACAAAGGAGGATGTGGACAGTCTGGGGTGTGGTTCTTAGAGCCAGATTAAACTCTAGGCCACTCCTCAGCCACCCCCCGCCCCATCCCTGCAATCCCGCCGTTGACACCCCAGCTCAGCGTGTCCATACCGCCCTCTTGCGGCAGAAAGCGGGACTCCGCCCGACGAGGAGAACAAACGCCCGCTGCGGAAACCGCCCGCAAAGACACTAAGTTCTCCGCTCCAAGGTTGGGTAAGAGAAGAAGTAAGATACTACCAGAGACACTCCCCATTGTCTCTTTCTACTTTACCTTTCCTTTTTGCATCTCCAAACCAGTCCTCTCACTTGTCCTTGCCCTCTATTAATAACTTTTTTGTATGCCTTGCAGTTTACAGAGTGTTTTCACAAACATCCTCTCATGTGATCCATTCTCTCTCCCTTTTCACACCACCTCTCATCCCCTTAGAGAAGGAGAAGGAAAAACCAAAAAACAACAACCTATGTAAATGCCTTTCTTGTGTTTTGCATGAGGGGTGTAGCCCTGACCACACCCTTATTCTTGGGTTGCTGGACCTCAGAGCTATGTTCATGACGTTGACCCCTGTAGGAGCCCATTTTTGGGGTCACAGAAACTTAAACTTTCCAGGATTGATCACTGGGGAAAAAGAAAGCCAGTCGTGGGACTAAAGCAGCACAGGCCTAGATAAACAATTATTTTTTTGTTTAACTTTTTAAAAATTAATCACTTATAATAAGAATAGAAAAGTGCACAAGCCATAAATGTACGGTTCAATTCATTTTAACAAATTGAGCGTACTGTGTAACCTGCATCAAGATCAAGAAACAGAACATGACCAGCACTCCCTAATGCCCTCCTCATAACCCTATCCAGTCCCAACTCACCCCCGAGGTAACCGCTATTCTGCTTTTAATGCCAAAGATTAATGTTGTCTGCTTTTGGACTTCATATAAATGGAACCCAACAATAAGTACTCATGGATATGACCTTTGCTGAGCATTGTGAAATTAATCTGTGTGGTTGCACATGGCTCATACTCATTAGTGTGGTATATTATTGTAGAAATACACCACAATTTATCCCTCTTATTGACAGTAGACATTTCCAGTTTGGGGCTATTATAAGAATGCTTCTGCAAGGGGAGCCTGGGTGGTTAGTTAAAGTGGCTGCCTTCGGCTCAGGTCATGAACCCAGGGTTCTGGGATCGACCCTGCATCGGGCTCCCTGCTCGGTGGAGAGCCTGCTTCTCCCTCTCCTTCTGCCTGCCACTCTGCCTACTTGTGCTCTCTCTCTCTGTCAAATGAATAAATAAAATCTTTAAAAAAAAAAGAATGCTTCTATGAACACTCTTGTCCATAGCTTTTAGGAAATCTATATACACATTTGGATTGGCTTTATAACTGGGAGTGGAATTGCTGGGTCATAAGATTGCTTTAATTGATACTGCCAAACAGATTTCCATAGCGTTATACTAATTTACACTCCCATCAGCAATGTGTGAGTTTCCATTGCTTCAAATTCTTGACAATGTCGGGATATTGTTTTTCATTTTAGTCATCCTGGTGGGTGGGTAATGATATTATTACCTTGTAGTTTTCACTTACATTTCCACGATGACTAATGAAGTTGAGCACCTTTTCAAGAGCTTCTGAGCCATTTGGTTTGGGTATCTTCTTTTGTCAAATACCTAGTTAAATCTTTAAAGCAAACAACTTAAAGCCTACATTACCCCACCAGGAATGGTAAGAGCATTGTTTGGTATTCAATGTAATCCCAAATAAATATGTTCTATTCATGGCTACATTGAGCTGTATTCCTTATATTTGTATTTACACGGTGTCATTTGGTTAATACAAGTACTCTGAGAAGTAGAAGGCGGACTTCTTCTTACGTTTGTTTTACAGAAGGGGAAACCACCTCCGGGAAATTGTAACATGCCCCAAATCAGTGGCAAAACCAAGCTCTCTTAGCAAGATTTTGCTGTTTCCTGGCTAAGTGTTCTTTCCATGACAGTGGTTCTCAAACCCATTTAATCTCCCCATCTTTTATAGCAAATATTTTGTATCACCCACTCTTTACTACAGTGAAATTAAACCCATAGATAATTTCCAAAGATATAGACCTACAGTGTAATAAAGGAGAAATAAAAGAACTATCATTTGGGCGCCTGGGTGTCTCAGTTGGTTCAGTGTTGGCCCTCGGCTCAGGTCATGATCTGGAGTCCCGGGATGGAGTCCACATCGGGCCCTCTGCTCAGCAGGGAGTCTGCTTCTCCCTCTGACCCTCCCTCCTCTTGTGCTTTCTCTCTCTCTCAAATAAGTAAATAAAATCTTTTTTTTTTTTAAGATTTTATTTATTTATTTCACAGAGGGAGAGAGATCACCCCTGCCAAGCAGAGAGCCCGATGCGGGCCTCGATCCCAGGACCCTGAGATCATGACCTGGGCCGAAAGCAGAGGCCGATCCCAGGACCCTGAGATCATGACCTGGGCCGAAAGCAGAGGCTTTAACCCACTGAGCCACCCAGGCGCCCAGTAAATAAAATCTTTAAAAAAAAGAACCTATGATTTATAACAAATACTATAATTAAAAATAAAATAATAAGTGCCCAGGACAACTAGACTAGAACATATAATGAAATTATTAATGCTTATCTCTAAAAGCAGACTCACTTTAAATTCAAACAGGCATGAATAAGAAAAATACAGGTGGTCATCCTGACAACTCTGACCCCACACATCGCTCTTCCTGACATGATTTTTCAAATAAGCAAACAACTTTAGGTAAAATTCTGAACAATGGGCGCCTGGGTGGCTCAGTGGGTTGAAGCCTCTGCCTTCAGCTCAGGTCATGATCTCAGGGTCCTGGGATCGAGGCCTGCATCGGGCTTCCTGCTCAGCGGGGAGCCTGCTTCCCCCTCTCTCTCTGCCTGCCTCTCTGCCTACTTGTGATCTTTCTCTCTCTCTGTCAAATAAATAAATAAAATCTTTAAAAATAAATAAATAAAATAAAATTCTGAACAAAATCAACTACAATCACCCTTAACTTATACAGTAGTTTATTCCTGAGAAAGTCACTCTATTTCTAAACCATGTAAAAAATATTTTATGTTTATATACAAAAAGAGTTGAGGATACATTTAAAAATTGGACCGCGTGCAGGACAATTCTTCATCTGGGGGATTACCATGCTTGTTACGGGACAACTTAGCAGTCTTGACTCATGTCCTCCACATGGCAATAGTGTCCCCCAATCATCGACACAACCCAAAAGTCCTTGGGGGCAGTACTGCTGCTATTGAGAATACAACACTACATGCTCCGTATAGCAAAGTCCTGCCTAGAATATGGAATGCAACCAAGAAGCTGGGCTGAGGACCGGGAAAGACCTGAGTTCAGCACTCAGCCAAACTTACTCTGTGAGACCTTACGCAAGTCGCTTAACATCTCTGAGCTCAGTGTCTCCGGTTAGGAGGTTGGCTTCTGTATCCGGGAGCAGCAGCAGCGCTGTCGGGTTGTTTCTTGGCACCTGCTGCATGCAGAGAGCGTCTATCCCTTACACTTCTAGTCTACCTCCACCCTGCCTGCCCCATGTTGGAAGCACTTTGCAAGGTTGACCAGTTCCTCCTGCACGCAGTGCTTTTGATAGCCCCAGTCCCTGGTGATACATATGTTCGGCAGTAGGTCATATGGAAGATATTAGTGTGAACTCTCAGGAAAAAAGTATCAAAATACATGTCTATAGCCTGGATAGAAAATATTCCTTAAGGCCTTAGCTATTGAAAATAAATACACTATTTGACATGTTCCCAAGTCTGAATCAATTACCACATCAAAGCCCGAATCTTGGTAGATGCAGGCCTTGCTAACACATGCCTTTTTTTAAATTGTTGATAATTGACTGCCTGAAAAAATAGGAATCAAATTAGTGAGTAAGATCACAGTGGATTCAAAAGTATGGATAGAGCCTAGATTCAAAGGCCCAAGGGTACAGAATGTGAACATCACATGATCATAGATAAACTATACTATAGTTTTTTTTTTAAGATTTTATTTATTTATTTGACACAGAGAGAGAGAGAGAGAGAGAGAGAGAGATCACAAGTAGGCTGAGAGGCAGGCAGAGAGAAAGGGGGGAAGCAGGCTCCCTGCTGAGCAGGGAGCCCAATGCGGGCCTCGATCCCAGGACCCTGAGATCATGACCTGAGCCGAAGGCAGAGGCTTTAACCCACTGAGCCACCCAGGCGCCCTAGAGTTTTTTTAATCACAAGAATTTATACAAATATAAAATTAACATGTGTCGGAGATTTTATTCAACTTGTTACTTAATGAAGGACCCAATAAGATGTTAAGAGCATTTCAAATGAGAATTTGACACGCTGGACAATGCATTTTTACAGTTCTTTGAACAGAACCTATTTGTATTCTTATGGACAAGAAATATTTATATGACCATCAATTTTCCATAATTTAACTTCTATCCCTACAGGTGTTAAAACAACCTGGTATCAGTTTCCTGTTGCTGCTGTAACAAATTAGCACAAACATAGTAGCTTCAAATAACACACACTTATTATCTTACCGATAGTTGGAGTATCTTAGAGTTGTAGGTCAGAAGTCTAAAATGGGTTTCACTTGTCTAAACTCAACATGTCCTCAATGTGTTCCTTCCAGAGGCTCTACGGGAGAATCATTTCTTTGCTTTTCCCACCTTTTAGATGCCAGCCCCATTCTTTGGCACATGGTCACCTCCTTCCATCTTCAAAGTCAACACTAATTAGTGGTCAATTGAGACTTTTTCACTTGGCAGCACCTCAGATTCTTGATTTCATTGTCACGTCTCCTCTGACTCTCACCTCCTATCTCCCTCTTTCACTTATATGGAGCCTTATGATGATATTGGTCTCACCTGGATAATCCGGATAATCTCTCCTCTCTAGGTCTACCAGTGGTGCAAATTCCTATAGATTCAGATAATCCCCTAAAAGTCTGAGTGGCTGCATCCTGGAGGCCACTGATGGGACACCAATAATCTCTTTTGCCCTTTTTCCAGTCTCAGACAATTTTTCCTGATGATGCCACCGCTTACAACGAGGGTGACAATGCAAAACACAAGGTCAGGCAGCCCTGGGAGCACAGTCCCTGAGCAGGGAGGCAGCTGCCCCTTTAATTGGGCCATGGTCACTGTCCCTCCCCAACCGACTTGGCTCATTTCCCTTGGCCTCTGATAGCATTTGAGTTTTACAAACCTGGTTACTGATTGATCAAATTCCCTTTCCTCCACCCTGGAGGGATGAGAACAGAGCAGAAACATTTAGTCCACAAACTGGGGGAAAAAAGACGAGGGGAAATAGGCATATGGTAGGGCATAGACAAAGCCAAGCCTTATGATTTTATGTCGACCTGGCATCGCCCTAGGTTTGGGGCAGGGAGTGGGGACAAAAGAGAGTGGAAGAGGTGTCTCTCCACACTCCTCTCTTCCTCCTCTCTGTCTGGCTTTCATGGAATAAGTGGGAGCCAAGACTTCCCCTGTCACCAGCCCAAGTTGGCTTCAGGCTATTAACTAAATGGCCATAGTGCTATGGAAAGTAGCTGGCCACTCTTGATCAATACAACAATTTCCATACTGCTCCTGCTCAAAGGCCTGTTTAACACTACATTTTCACATAGCTTAGTTTCTCATCTCGTCTCTCCTAAGCAAATCCTCTTAAATAAATGGCAATTAACCAAGACATAATGAGGAGCTGCCTGGCAGAGGCCAGAAGGTCCCTTCAGTCAAAGCCAAAGTAATTCATTCGTTCCCTGAGCAAACGCTGACTTAGCCTCTACTGAATGCAAGGCACCAGGTTAAGGCTCTGATGGAGATATAAATAAGTACTGCCTTCAGGGAGTTCCAGTCTAGGGGTAGAGAGGTAAGGACAAGGCCACACGTTCAAAAGCAAAGAGAGGGGAGAAGAGAGTTCCAGACGGATGGGATAGCAGTAGAGAAAACAAAAAGCTGTGGACACAGAGAGGATATGTTCTTGGCAGAGAACTTGAGAGAGAAAGAAGTTCAATGTATTGGCTCAAGCTCAGAACAAACGGCACAATGTCATGCAGATGAGACTGGAGAAGGGAAGAGGACCAGTTAATATGTGTGTGCCTTCGACACTGGCTTGAGTCCTTTGCCCACTAGGTATTTACTCAGCACTCTAATGCACCCAATACCAAGTCAAGCACTGTTAACACAAACAAAAATGAATAAGAAATGGCTCTACCTTCAATAAGCCGCAGTCTAGGGGTGTGCAAATATATGCTTTCAGTAGTGTGAAACTGAGTGCTGAAAGAGATGTGGTTAAATGCTGAGCCAGAGACCCACAGAGTCTGCTCACAAGAACGGGAGAGAGGAAGGAGAGCCACTTGGAAGGTTTTGCAAAGGAGCCCTATAATTAGTAATTCTGCCTGGGTAGCAAGTGGAAGACAAGAGAAATTATGAAATGACCACTCGTAGTCTACACAGAGGGTCTATGATTATAGATGCTCCAAAGGCACAAAACTTATCACGTCCAGTCTGATTGGGTCCTTGATGGCTTGGTTCCCATTGCATCAAGATAAACTGAGGCTAAATTTAAACCTTGTACAAATTCACTTCCTTTCTGTTCCATTCATTTGCCTCCTGCCTTACATGCCTTGGACTGGTTTCTCTCTGCCCCACAGCTCTGCAATTTCACCCAGGATTTGGTTTGTCCCAGCTTTTGACCTTGGACTCGCTGTCTGGCTGCAGTTCTTTAAATTGCTGATTCTATGAAAGGCCTTCAGGTCACATCAACTGCCTCTACCAGTTATTCAGTAACTAACTCGAAAACTCTTGAGATTCCCGGTCAGGCAAAAAGGAAGAGCTTGCAGGCACTCCGCATTCGCTCTGCTTGGCTAACTTGGCATTGTAAAGAAAGTTTCTCCTTCCAGAGGTGAATTCCAGCCTTTACAGCCAGGCATTATAAAGAAAGTTTCTCCTTCCAGAGGTGAATTCCAGCCTTTAACAGCCAGTAGAGCCAAGAGTTTTGAGCCTGTTCTTGTCATTACCATCCGCCCCCAATGCTGGCCACATCCACAGTGTCTTCTCCCCACCCTCCCAACTACACCAAAGATCCTGCGGTTTCATGACATCCTACCGTGGCTGCACAATTTTTTGACCCTCCAGGTACCATGTTTTTTGCACAATGAAAATCATAAGATGACTTCTGTGTTCCTGCCCTACTGGGAATCTCTGAAAGGGCTTGGGCCCCTCATGTAAGCAGAAAGACCGTGCACAGAATCCACTCTGCTAGAGTCCTCGTGGCACCACTTAAAATAAAAAAGACCCTGACAGGCATTGGCCAATGGCCAGCTTGGCTAAGGATGGGGTTAGTGAGCCTCTCTTTCATGGAATTCTGCTTCCTGGCTCTGGATTTGACCAGTGTGCAAGCTTCCAGGAAGTATTGAACATCATGATGCTATTAGCTTGGCTGCTAAAGGAGGTGGCTTTACAGAAAGGTTGGCCTTGAGGTTGTGATAGAGAAGTAGGCTGGCTAACTGTCTATACCTCCCCAGTAGTCTGGCAAAGTCCAGAACCCGGGGGCCCTGCCCACAGCCAGGAGACCCATGGGGACAACTTGAGCTGTGTGTGCATGACCATAGCGGTAAGTGTTGCTTATGGTGTAGGTAGGGCTTGCTGTATGCTCCCTCCCTAAATAACATGTCAGTTCCAATCCTATTAATACCTTCCTTTTTCTTCATGCCTCACTATTCACCTGTAGGAATTTATCCATGGTTCCAGCCACAGAAGTTTCCAGGTAGTGAGCCACCTTAACGAACAACGCCAGTCCAGTGGGCCCAGATCCAATACATTCTGGTCTTGGTGAATGTCAATACCAGATGTGTTCTCCTGGGGATGAGAGGTACAGAAGGGGTTCGTTCTGTGTGAGACCCCACGACTGCTGGTCATGGAACTTACAAAACCACTGACATTTTTATCATGCACTTGTCATAATGATACCAGTACTGTTTCAAGATGCCAGAGCAGTGCCCAGAGACCTCAGGTGGCAGCCCCTCCCCGGCTACCTGCTGCTTTTCAAGCCTCATAGTTAGGTACACCATGACCTCCACTCCCACCCTTCCAGTCTCATCTCACTTCCTGAAACCTGCTTTCATCTGACTCATCCCACCACTGGCCAAACTCAGGAGGAGTTAACAACTCACGGGACAGTGACTGTGTCTTCACCCTTATGCCTACTGGTCTCATATTTATATAAAATGTCCAGGGAGAGCAGTGTGCAGACTCTTTATAAACAGTATTTATTTCCATTATCATTATGCTATGTGATGATCCCTAACTATAGTTTTAAAATTCCAGGATCATCTTTCTTCTAATTGTCAGTTGAACATTCCTGCTTTAATGTCTTGCCCTGACTTCAAGTTCAACATGATTTAAACTGAACATAGTCCCTCCAAATCAGGGTTTTCCTTCCTACTTCTCTATTTCTCTTATCATTCTCTCAGTCTCTGGGATTAAAAACTTGAGAGTCCTCCCTCCAAATCCTCACCAACAACCGTCTCTCATATTTTATCAGTTACCTGATACTTCAGATTCTTTTCAAATGCTTTCCTAATCCAGCCATTCTCAACCCTGGTTGCACCTTAGAATTATTAAAGGAACAGTCTTAAAATACAGACGTGGGTCATGTCTGGGGCTACCTCCCCCATGCAGTTGTGCAGATCATTCAATGCACAAAGGTGGGTGGGTGGTCAATCCAGTCCATGTTCTCCTTGTTAAGCTATTGGCCCTGGCATGGAGCTACATCTGATGGCAGAAAGGAAAGCCCTTTGAACTCACACAAAGGCACTGTATGGACCAAGAAAGCCCTTTGAACTCACACAAAGGCACTGTGCAGGCCAAGAAGGCCCTGGCCATCCTGCTGAAATTCTGATTCAGCCAACCTCGGGATCTATATTTAAAAGAATTCCCATGAAATAGATAAACTTTCCCCCTAAATAGCTGCATTCCTTTCTCTCTCTTTTTCACGTTATTATTATTAGACATATTTCTTCTATGTGTATTATAACCAACGACCCATTCTTATAATTATTACTTTTAAAGGAGCTTGAGAAGGAGAACAAGTCTGTATTTACAGAGTTTGTTATATTCACCTTCTGATTTATCCTTCCTGTTTCTCTCTGTTTCTTCCTATGGGTTGGAATTACCATCTGGTGTCATGTCCTTACTTTAGCACAGCTCTGCTCCCACCTGCCTCCTTTGTGCTATTATTGTCAAATAGATTACATTTTTTTCATGTTACAGGCCAAACAATGTATTTTTATGCATCTTATTTTATGTCATTGCTTTTATAGAAAAAAGAAATATAACTCAGTACCATAAAATTCACCCTTTGATGACTCTTAGTGACTAGTGCTTGTTGGTCATTTTTCTGTCTTCTGTCTATTCAGAGCCTTTGCCCATTTTTAAACTGGGTTAATAGTCTTTTGACTGGTGAATTGCAGGAGTTGTTTAAATATGTTATATACAAGTCCTCTATCAGACGTGTGATTTGCAAATATTTTCTCTCATTCTGGTACACTGTCTTTTCACTTTCTTAATCATGTCCTTTAAAGCACAAAAGGTTTTAATTTCATCTATTCTTTTTTTTTAAAGATTTTATTTATTTATTTGACAGAGAGAGAGAGATTACAAGTAGGCAGAGGCAGAGAGAGAGGAGGAAGCAGGCCCCCCACTGAGCAGGGAGCCCGATGTGGGCCTAGATCCCAGGACCCTGAGATCATGACCTGAGCCGAAGGCAGAGGCTTTAACCCACTGAGCCACCCAGGCGCCCAAGTTTATCTTATCTAGTTTTGATAATTTTATCTACTTTTTTCTTGTTGCTTGCACTTCTGATATCATATTTAAGAAATCATTGGCCTGTCCAAGCTCATGAAAATTTACCCTTATGTTTTCTTATAAAAGTTTCATAATTTTAGCCCTTATATTTAGGTCTTTGATCCATTTGGAGTTAATTTTTGTATGTGGTGTGAGGTTGGAGTCCAACTTTATTCTTTTGTACATACATACATAATTGTCTCAGCACCATTTGTTGAAAAGACTGTTTTTTTCCTCATTGAATGGTCTTAGCACTTGTATTCATTTCCTAGCCCTTATGTAACCAATTATCACTGAGTGACTTTATTTTTCATTTTTATTTTCTAAGATTTTATTTATTTATTTGTCAGAGAGAGAGAGAAAGCACAAGCAGGCAGAGTGACAGGCAGAGGCAGAGAGAGGAGCAGGCTCCCTGCTGAGCAGAGAGCCCAATGCGGAACTCGATTCCAGAACGCTGGGATCATAACCTGAGCCGAAGGCAGCTGCTTAACCGACTGAGCCACCCAGGCATCCCACTGAGTGACTTTAACAATGAACATTTTTTCTCTCAGAGTTCGGGTGACCAGATATCAAATGTCAAGGTTTCAGTAGAGTTGATTGCTCCAGAGGCTTTGAGGGTAAAACCATCCTAGCTTCTGGCAGCTGATGGCAATCCTTAGTGTTCTTTGTCTTATAGATGCATCACTCTAATCTCTGCCTCCATAGTCACACTGTGTTCTCTCTGGGTATCCATGTCTCTATGTGTCCTTTCTTCGTATAAGGACACTTGTCTTTGGATTTAGGACCCATCCCTACCCAGTATGATACAATCTTAACTTAATTAATTACACTTCAAAGGCCCTATTTCCAAATAAAACCACATTCTGAGGCTCTGGGTGGACATGAATTTTTGGGGGGACACTATTCGATCCAGTACAGTCCACCCCCTGGTCACTCAAGTTCACATCCATCCCATGTGCAAAATACATTTGCTCCATCCCAAGACTTCCAAAAGTCTTAACTCACCCAGCAAACCCTAAGTCCCATATGTCATCTACATATCAACTCAAAAAGTCCCACTCATCAGGGCACCTGGGTGGCTCCGTCGTTAAGTGTCTGCCTTTGGCCCAGGTCATGATCCTGGGGTCCTGGGATGGAGCCCCAAGTTGGGCTCGCTGTTTTGCAGGAAGCCTGCTTCTCCATCTCTCACTTCCCCCTGCTTGCGTGTCCCTCTTTTGCTCTGTTTCTTTCTGTCAAATGAATAAATAAAATCTTAAAAAAAAAGTCCCACTCATCATCTAAATTATCTAAATAAGGGGTGTCTGGGTAGCTCAGTCAATTAAACACCTGCCCTCGGCTTGGTCATGATCCCAGGGTTCTGGGATCAAGACCCGCATCAGTCTCCCTGCTCAGAGGGGAGGCTGCTTCTCCCTCTCCTGATCCCCCTTCTTGTGCTCTCTTTCTTTCTTTGTCAAATAAATAAATAAAATATTTTAAAAATAAAAATAAATTATCTAAAGAAGTATGGGCAAGACTCTGAATATAGTCCACTCTGGGGCACCATTCCTGACACGTGGGCTACACACTCAGGAATGAGTGATTTTACTCTGAAGTCTGATTTCCTAGGAGTTGCCCCTGGTCAGAGTAGCTTATTGCTCAGTCATCATTTGGTCGGAGATGGTGCTTAAGCTCCTTGTGCCATGAGGGGCCCTGTGTGAACAGGCCTGCGTATAGCATCAGGAACATTTTCAAGTCTACCCTATGCCCTGCTCTGCTTGCCCTTGAGTCAGTGCAGCCCGGCAACTGTGCATAACCTTCCTGATCCCTAGAATTGAGAGAACTTTCAAGAGGGTCCTTCTTGGCTTTCTCTTTCCCCAGTTCCCTATTAAATTTTTAATTGCTCTGCCATTTTGCTGCTATCACAGAGCTACCAGACTCTTCTTGATTGCTTTACATCAAGCTCTTTGCTGTTTTCCATAACACCTTTAGGCAGAATTCTCCAGGCTCTGTTCCAATAAAATTGGAGTCTCAACCAGAGCTCTAAAGCTCTTTATCCTCATGGATTGCCTTTCCTTCTGGACAGAACCCTTCTCCATCAGAGCTGGGGGTGGGACCCATTTTTCCTAGAGCAACACCCTGTTTTGAGAGAGGGGAGAAAGGGGAATGGAAGACACTGATCTTCTCTACTTTTTGTTCCCAGCACAGGACCCCCACTCTACAAACTGGCTTGAGGGATGGGTGGAGTGATGGGGCTCCAGTATTCTCAGCTTGCCATGCCTATAATAGAGTTTCTGCAGCAGAAGTCTAGGTGCAGGAGAAACCTCAGCTCTCTGCCTCTCCCAGGATGGAGCTATAGCCACAGACTGGCAGCTGGGAGGAATCTTCTTGCAGAGAATAGAGCTCTTGGGAAAGAGCTCCTATAACAAAGGGAGAGGGGTGGAGAAGGGCCAAGGGAATAACCGGTCATGGCTCCAATGCCTAAGATTTAAGCATTTCTTCCTAAGATTTAGGTTTTCTTGTGTATTACTTCTCCATTTGCTCTATGCCCTTAGAACAATTTCCAGGGATTTTAAATTATTGTGTTGTGTTTTGTTTTATAATTTTTACCAGTTAAGTTATTGATTGTTTTGCTGGGGAGAAGGTCTACCTAACTCCTTATTCAGCCATTGTGGAAGTCCCACCCTCTATGTACTGTATCAGAACAGTGCCCATCACAGTAAGTACTCAAAAAATTATGGTAACTGTGTTCTACTTTTGTTTCTCCCCATTTATCCTTCAAGATTTAGTGGTTTTCATCTCCTCAGTGAAACCTTCCTCAGGTACATAGCTCATGACATCCAGCCTGCCTCTAAAACAAGTAACACACATTATGTGCTGCTTTGCCCATTCACTTACTTTCCATGCATGGGTGCTGCCTCTTTGGCTGGGCCATGAGGTGATCTTCTGCTTTTTTACATTCCCAATACATCTGATGCCCAGCAAGTATTTGTTAAATGATGTGTAACACAGGGTACTACATTAATAATAGAGGAATAGTTTGGGAGTGCCTGGTTGGCTCAGTTGGTTGAGCAGCTGCCTTCAGCTCAGGTCAGGATCCCAGGGTCCTGGGATCGAGTCCCACATCAGGATCCCTGCTCAACAAAGAGCTTGCTTCTCTCTCTCCCTCTGCCTGCTCCTCTGCCTACTTGTGCTCTCTCTCTGTCTCTCTGTCAAATAAACAAATAAAATCTTTAAAAAAATAAAAAAAATAATAGAGGAATAGTTTGTACCTGACCCTATATAAATAATCCCATTGACACATCCACTCAATGGATTATTTTTTAAAATATGTTTTTATCATAATTAACATATGATACTATTCATCCATTTAAAGTGTTCAAGTTGGGGTGCCTGGCTGGCTCAGTCAGTGGAACATGTGACTCTTTTTTTTTAAAAGATTTTTATTTATTTATTTGACAGAGAGAGAGATCACAGGTAGGCAGATAGGCAGGCAGAGAGAGAGGGGGAAGCAGGCCCTCCACCGAGTGGAGAGCCCGATGCGGGGCTCGATCCCAGCACCCTGAGATCATGACCTGAGCCGAAAGCAGAGGCTTAACCCACTGAGCCACCCAGGCGCCCTGGAACATGTGACTCTTGATCTTGAGTCATGAGTTCAAGTTTTTACTTAAAAAAAAATAAGCAATGTGTCCACATCAATGATTTTTAATATAATCACAGAGTTTGGGCACCTGGGTGGCTCAGTGGGTTAAAGCCTCTGCTTTCGGCTCAGGTCATGATCTCAGCGTCCTGGGATCGAGGCCCGCATCGGGCTCCCTGCTCATCGGGGAGCCTGCTTCCTCCTCTCCGTCTCTCTGCCTGCCTCTCTGCCTACTTGTAATCTCTCTCTCTCTGTGTCAAATAAATAAATAAAATCTTTAACAACAACAACAAAAAATAATCACAGAGTTTTGCAACCATCATCACAATGTTAGAACATTTTCATCACCCCCATTAGCAGTCATTCCCTGTTTTCCCCCAGGCTCCTATCCCTGGGCAAATGTACTTTTTCTCTCCATGGATCTGACTATCCTAGACATTTCATGCAAATGGAATCATACACTATGTGATCCTTTGTGACTGGCTTCTTTCACTTAACATAAAGCATTCAATGAAGCCAAATTGCAGCACGTTTCTTTACGTCATTTCTTTTTATTGCTGAATAGTATTTCGCTGTATGGATATACCACATTTTGCTTATCTGCTCATCAGTTGATGGACACTTGAGTTGTTTCTACTTTTTGGCTATTCTGAATAATGCTGCCATGAACATGCGTGTACAAGTGTTTGTGTGGACGTGTTTTCATTTCTTTTGGGTATATACCTAGGAGTGGAATTGCTGGGTCATATGGTAACTCTATGTTCAGAGTTTGGAGGAATTGCCAAACTGTTTTCCAAAACAACTGAACCAGTTTACATTCCCAACAGCAGTATAGGAAGGTTCCAACTTCTATACATTTCACCAACACATATTGTTTCTTTGATACCATCACCCCTGTGAATGTGAAGTGAGATCTCATGGTTATCATTTGTGTTTCCTTGACAGCTACCGATATGGAACATCTTTTCATGTGCCTATTGGCCATTTGTATGTCTTCTTTGAAGAAATGTTTATTCAAATCCTTTGCCCATATATAAATTGAGTTATTTGTCTTCTTATTACTTAAGAGTACTTTATATATTCTAGATACAAGTCCCTTATCATGTATATGATTTGCAGAAAATGTCTCTCCCATTCTTGGGTTATTTTTTCACTTTCTTGATGATATATTTTTTTGTTGTTAAGCTTTATTTATATGAGAGAGAGAGAGAGAGAGTGTGGTGAGGGGCAGGGCAAGAGGGAGAGAGAGAAAGAGAATTTCCAGCAAATTCCCTCCTGAGCAGGGAGCCTGAACGGGGGCTCAATCCCATGACCATGAGATCACAACCTGAACCAAATCAGCCAGAGGGCTTAACAGACCGAGCCACCCAGACACCCCTTGATGATGTCTTTTGAAACACAAAACTTTTTTTATTTTAAAGATCTCTGATTTACCCATTTTTTCTTTTTTGCTGCTTGTTGCTATTATTTATCCTTAGAAAGTATGGACCTGAGGATTGTCCAGAGAAAGAAAAATACATATGATGGATGTGCTAATTTGTTGACACATGATATCTACCCAATTCAAACACATTTTTGCAGAAAGGGAATTTCTTGGTCATAAACTCTGGGAAAATTTGAACCACTAAACCATAAGATGGCCAAGGTCATGGTTCAACCTTAGAAAGAACTAGATACAGAATCTCTACTACCATCAGGGCTCTCTCACCAGCTCTCCTGTCGCTTATTTTAGTCACATGGCCAGAAATGCCATCCCTGGCAGCTTCTGAGCTTTACATTTTACGATTCTGACTCCAGGGAAAGGGGTGCTCACATGGTTGCTGTGTCCATACTCCCAACAGGAGGACCTATACTGCTTGCCTCCAGCCCCTCACCTCACATGCCAACCCCCCTCCCCAACCACACACCTTATACGAAAAGCCATTTTCTGGAAAGATTATAAGACATAATGGGGACCACTGGGGATAAGGGTGGAGGGAGAGGTTGTTACTTTTTACTTTGTGCCTTTTATCAGATGGAATTACTTTTATTTTTTAAAATTTAAAATAAAATAAACCTTTAATGTTTAGAAGGAAAAAAATGTGTATGGAAGAAAAGATGGGGGAAAAAATCTTCCAAATGCTAGCAGGAGACAGACGCATTAAGAAGATAGTCACATATAATTGTTTCCTTTTTTTTTTTTTTCAATTTTTTTCCAAAATTTTTTGTAAGGTGATTATGTAATTTTATACCAAAGATAATCCTTTAAAAAAAGTCAGAAAAAAGCTGAAGAAACCCTGCAGGGGTTGCTTCTGAAGAGCAAAAATTAAACAATACATAAGCTCCTCTCATATTAATCATTTTGGGTAAAATCTGGATTTCCATATCTCAGTTTTGCATAAAGCAGAGCTGACGCAGAGCCACACTGCCCTTTTGCTGCTGGTGGTTGTGACTTTGCTGCTCAGTAGGTGAGTCCAAGAACTGAGCAAAGAACCTTCTCTGTAGCCCACATAAGCGCAAATCCAGTCCTGGGGTAAGAGGCTGGAAGAGAGTGGTAAGGTTTAGAAGCCTAGAGATGATGATAAAATCCCTTTATTGTAAGTGAAGTGGAGATAGGAACAAAGTTGGCTTGTCTGCTCCAGTGCTGTTGCTGGACGAGATCTGCCTGGAGTCACTCAGCTATGAGAATTTACTCAGCCACAGACAGGTGCAGGGACGACCTTGGAATGTGCTTCGCTTGTTAGCGGATTTCCTTCAGCCTCAGCCCTAGCCTTTCCCTCTCTCTTTCTTTCCTTTCTTTTTCTTTTCTTAATTTTTTTATTTTTAAAGATTTTATTTATTTATTTGACAGAGAGAAACACAGTGAGAGAAGGAACAGAAGCAGGGGGAGTGGGAAAGGGAGAAGCAGGCTTCACACTGAACAGGGATCCCAACGCAGGATCATGACCTGAACCAAAGACAGAGGCTTAATGACTGAACCACCCAGGTGCCCCTCCTTCTTTCTTTACAGTGACACCTCCTTTTGTATGGTCTCCCCAAGGAGGTGCCTGCGTGGCTCAGTCGGTTAAGCCTCTGACTCTTGATTTTGGCTCAGGTCATGGTCTCAGGGTCATGGGATGGAGCCCCGCAGGGAGCCCTGTGCTCATTGGGAAGTCTGCTTGAGATTCTCTCCTTGCCCCTCTGCCCTTCCACACGTGCGTGCACATGCTCTCTCTCACTTTCTCTCTCTCTCTCCCTAAAATAAATAAATAAATCTTTCTGTGGTCTCCACGAGTCTCCTGGTCTTTCTGATGGGAGCTAACACAGGTTCCTCGTGCTTCTCCTCTCCCATGGGTTTGTCATGGCCGTTACTGTGTCTTCCCCCAAATCAGCATCAGGGAGCCGAAAGGACAAGATGACGGAACAGAAGATGACTAAGGTGGCTACATTGCTATGCAATGTTTAGGCGCAGACCTGGAAGAGCCAGGCAGCATAGGTGAGGGATTGGAAGAGGGTTGGTTCTTTCCCTTCTCTCTGGCTCCAAAACTCAGCCCCCAGGCTGTGGGAATGGGAGAGGGACCGTGCCTGAGGTAATACTGGTTTTCCGATGTTATTTCGGAATTCCGAACTTATGAGAGACCTTAACCTTGCTTATAGTATTTGTTCATTCACATTATTACCTGAGCGTGGTCATCATGTTCTATACATCAGTGCAGACTCCTTCCTCGTTTTCCTCTACTTGCATATCAACACCCATCCAGGCCAGCAAAAACCACAGCATCTGATCCCTTAAGAATAATCCAGGGCTGGGTCTAACCCTTCCAACCCTTCCCCTCCAAAAATTAAGCTGACTTCCAAGTGGAGGGAACTCGGCTGGTTCCTGCTCACAGGGACATTCTCCACCTTGTTGTGGGGAGTAGGGTGGGACAGGGTGAGTGGCAGAAAGTACTGGCCCGGGACCCAAAGTCAGAGTGGGTAGACTACTGGAAAAGAAAGTTGCCCCTCCTCCTCCTCCTCCTCCTTCTTCTTCTTCTTCTTTTTAAAGATTTTATTTATTTATTTATTTGATAGAGAGAAAGCACAAATAGGCAGAGGGAGAGGGAGAAGCAGGCTCCCTGCTCAGCCAGGAGCCTGATGCAGGACTCTATCCCAGGACTCTGGGATCATGACCTGAGCCCAAGGCAGATGCTTAGCCAACTAATTCACCCAGGTGCCCTGAAAGTTGCCCCTTCTTAATGTAGATCTAGAGGCTCCTGAAATTCAGTTGGCCTTTTTGTATTAATTCAAGTGTGGTTTTACTTTATAAATTGTGTTTCCTTTCTCTGGTCTTGTTTTAAGTGCAGGCCCTGACGCCCTGGGGCTGAAGGTTGGATTGCAGGAGACTCCTTAAGGGGCACAGGAATGGTGTGTGGAGGGGGCAGAGGGCAAGCAAATCTGAGTTTTCAGAGAGTGCCAAGATTCCACATCCCAGCATCAGGCGATACAACCTATGCAGAGCCAGGCACATCTGAGGCTGGGCCCAGATTTAAGGAGGAAGAGAAAAGATCCCAGAATCAACAAAATAACATTGTGAAATGCAGGGAGCTTGGCAAACGCAATGTGGCAGATTTTGTTCTGGGTATTAAAACTGCAGAGCTGATCATGAATAGGATGGCACTATTGACTCAGGGGGAAGCCTGATTGGCCAGGCTGCCCTGGTGAGCTCTGACCTCACCGGTCCCCAGCCTCCTCTAGGTAATTGGAGGGGCCAAAAAAAGGCACTTCCTTAAGGACAAAAATATCTCCCATCATAGGTCTGATGCTGAAACAACTTTGTTCCTTTAATGGGATTGCTCTACCAAACTGGATCAGTGTTCCTGCTAAAATGCAAATATATATTTGGAGCAGTGGCAGGGGGGATGGGAAGGTAATAAGTCTTAGCAACTACCAGCTCCTTCGCAGGAGTTTGTTTAGGGACAGAGAAAAATTTCCTAAGATGACAAGGTACATAATTGGATGATGAGGGTTTTTGTTGTCGTTAGTGGTGGCAGTAGTGGCTGTTTTGACTGGGGGGGGGGGGGCAGGGGACAGGGGAGGGGACAGGTTGAAGGAGGGCTCAGAGCCAAAGCTGTGCTGAGAAAGGCAGGAGGCTGTCTGAAGGATCATAGTCCTTGCTCTCAAAAGATTCATGATCCAGGCACTATGATTGAGACAAGATAAACCGCTGACATCTAGCTTCTGGAAGTAGTCATTGGAAGTGGAAGGAAGAGCCAGGGTATATTGGATAGTACAGTCACACAGAAGGGGCTCACGGAGGTGGGGGATCCATTTGCCTCCCCGCTGGGCAGAAAGCACTTGCTAAAGGAAAGAGTTGTGCAGAGAAGGTTGAAATTGCTAAGGAGGACCCCCTACCTCAGCTGCCAAGCCCTAGGGAAAATTTCCATCTCCAGGGAAATCTCAGGGGTCCACTTCCATTCCAAGAACTGATCTGATATCTACTTGTGCTTCATCCCACAGGCTGCAGGGTGTCCTGATCTATGAAGAGGCCAGGACTCTGTGAATGGTTAGGCAGTTCCCCTTCATCTAACCAACTAACCACTGCCAACTAACTACCACTTTGGAAGAGAGCCTTGGAGTCTCTGGGGAGTCACTCGTGCTCAGCTTTATGTCCCACTGTGCTATGGCCCCCGGCACCCAGGGCAGGGGCTGTCTCTCCCGCACACCCCAAAATAGCAGCTGGCCTCATTAACACGGGGCAAATTGCTTATAAATTAGACCGTTCAGGCTTTACAATTCCCCAAGCCATAAAACCCCAGAGCTTTAACGGCCCCCCTCCCTGGATAATATCAAGGCCAGTCCCCCCAGGAAGCCTCAATGCCACCATTTTACAAAAGAAGAAACAGAAGCACAGAGAGATCAAGGAGCGTGTCCAGGTCACACAGCTACTTAGTGGCTGATGTGGAGTAAAGCCCACTCAATGTTCCTTCCCCTGCCCCTTATTATTGCTGGCATAAGATAGAAAGATAATATTTATGGCCCTAGGAAAGTGTCAGTCTTGGATTGCATTCTGATTTTTTTCCTCTCAAGACTCACTGAAAGCCATAGAAAAAATTTCCCCACTGGATTTAGTTTTTTTTTTTTTAAACAAATCTGAAGGGAAAAATAGCAAATCTGGTATCCTAATGAGATAATGAATGCACAAGTACTTTGAAAGAGGTACAGCACTTCAGTGCTTTTCAAACAGAAGGTATTATTATGCTCTTGAAAGAAATGCATAGGCCTCACTGGCATGGGGGTGGGGCGGGAGCCTGACAGAGATGGTGAATCACAGACTGGGGGAGGGAGTTTTCCCCAGAAAGCTGACTCATTTCTTGGTTGTCCTAAGCTGAGGGAGCCAAACTTCTTGGGGTTATTTCCTACCTTGGTAAGGAGCTGGCGATGGGTTCTTTCTGGGCTCTGGGCACGGTTCTTTCTAGCACTGCAGGAAGAAATGCAGTATAGAACTTCGGTATAGGGGCTTGTCAGTTTCAGGCAGGCCCAGGCCAGCTGTGGTTACTGTAGTTAACTGTGGTTACCCATCAGCATAATCAACCTTGGGGACCCACCTTTTAAAAAGAGCCCTCCTGTGCTTCCCTCTGCTGGAGCTGCAGAAAGGGGGTCATCAGTCAATTACCAGAGGTAAAGAAGTCTAAAGAAAGCGAGGTATAAAAACAAGCATCCTAGATCTGGCTACATCATGGTGACCTCGCATAAGGGATAATTCGAATTCCTAAGAAAAGGTGAACCTTGTTAATGATCACAACACACAACCAGGTGTGGTGGCATGCCAGTCAGTACTTGTCTGGATCCGTCTGGCTGCTATAACAAAATACCACAGACTGGGTAGCTTATAGACAACAGATATTTATTTCTGTTGAAAGTCCAAGACTGGGTCGCCTGGGAGGCTCAGTGGGTTAATGCCTCTGCCTTCGGCTCAGGTCATGATCTCAGGGTCCTGGGATCGAGCCCTGCATCGGGCTCCCTGCTCAGCAAGGAGCCTGCTTCTTCCTCACTCTCTCTGCCTGCCTCTCTGCCTACTTGTGATCTCTCTGTCAAATAAATAAATAAAATCTTAAAAAAAAAAAAAGTCCAAGATCAAGGTGCCTAGCAGATTCGATGTCTGGGGAGAATCTGCTTCCTGGTTCCTAGGTGGCTGTCTTCTTGCCGTCTCATCATATGGCTGAAGAGAGGAGCTAGTTCTCTGGGGTCTCTTCTGTAGGGTTCCGCCCTCATGACCTAATCACTTCCCAAAGGCCCCCGCCTCCTAATACCATCACACTGGGCATTAGGTTTCTTCATATGAATTTGGAGGGGGACACAAATATTCAGACTATAGCGATACTTTTATGTCGCAAGGTGACTGAAAAATCCATTTTAATGTGAATTAAGCAAAACAAAAGAATTTATTGATTTATGTAGCTGAAGAGTCTAAGGACAGGGCTGATTTCAGGCACTGTTGGATCTTGGGGCTCAAGCAATGTCATCAGGACTTAGTTTCACCCGATCGCTCAGCTCTGCCTCCCCTCGGTGTTACCTTCATCCTGGGTGGTGGCTCTTGGTGGCAGCAGGTCACCTGTAATGCTAGGGGTCCCCTGCCAAAGAAAGAGGGAACCTCTTTCCCTCAAGGTCCTCTACCCAACCCCTCTGGCTTCTGAAACCCTCCACAATCAGCCCCAAACTTCTTCCTTGCTCCTCCTCGATACAATCTGTTCCAGGTTATAAGGTCTCGCTACTTCTCTGGCTCTTCCTCCCTGGAAAAGGCACACCCCGTTTCACCTCTTCACCTTTGCCTACCTTGCTCCTCCCTATGCCTTACTGAGTTCTGCAGGTTGTTATCTCCACCTGCTGTGATCTAGAAGGATGATAATGCCAGTGGAAGTCGAGTATGATAGGAATTTTTCGCTGGGTTCTGACAGACCTCAGGACTTTGGACTTCTTCAGAGAGTGCAAAAGAACCTGGCAGCTTCTCCACTTGTCTGCGGGTTGGTAATCTTCCTGCCGAAAACAAGACAAAACAAACAAAACACCCAAATCTTCTAGGGCCTTTTGCCAACTTACATGTCCACCAGGATCATCTTTTTACCATTCCTACAGTATGTTGGATTTTTTTAGATTCCCCTGTATCATGTCTCTGGCCTGTTAGCCTTGCCTTGCTAGCCTCACCCCTATTAACGATGCGCTCCTAATGACTTTGAATGATTTGTCACTGGCTACTCATTGGCTGTATCACTCCAGCACCACAAAATCTCTTTCTCTCCCTGTATCCTCCATTCCTAATGGGGTCTAATTCCAGCCCAGAGACTGTAATCTTACATGCCTACTAGGGCCGGGAGGTAATGCAGTATTTGAAACTGACTGAATAAAAATAATTAGGGGTGGTGGAGACCACGGCTAATTGGAAAGGGTAAGGCAAAGCTAAAGGCATTCGATTTCAAAATTTTTAACACTAGGACAAAGGAAATTCACCTATTGTTCAAAGAGGCCAGTATGCAAACCATTGTTTGGGCTGGTCCTTAACTTTTTCTGTTTTGCAGAATTCTTCCGGGACAGTGTGTTGCCTTCTCACATGGTGGAATTTGAATGTATTGCTTAAATTTCTTGCCAAAAATGACAGCAATTAGAAATGGAGACTCAGGGGACACCTGGGTATCTCAGTCGGTTAAGCGTGTGCCTTCGGCTCGGGTTATGATCCCAGGGTTCTGGGATCGAGCCCTGCAATGGGCTCCTTGCTCAGCGGGGAGCCTGCTTCTCCCTCTGCCTGCTGCTCCCTTCTGCTTGTGCTCTCTTTCTCTCTCTCTCTCTCTGTCTGACAAATAAATAAATAAAATCTTAAAAAAAGAAAGAAAGAAAGAAAGAAATGGAGACTCAGGTGGGGGGTTATGCAAATATTAGAATATCATTTCTTTACATTTTTCATTAGCTATGTATCCTGTAATCAATCACAAGTGAGTTATATGGAGACTTCAGGGCAACCTGGAAATATTGCACATTTAACACCAGCTTCCTTTCCCCCTTCCTCAGAATCTTATTCCTTCATGGACTCAGTCAGTTCCAAGTCACTACTCCTTCAGACACTTTTCTTATAAGAGGCATTAAGGTTGAGTGGTTATGAGCACAGATCTAAAGCTAATCTATCTGGGTTGAAACCCAGACTCTATGGCTTTCTGTCTGTGTTTGTATGACCTTGGGCAAATTAGGCAACTCACCCTGCCTCAATTTCCTCGTTTGCCAAGTACAGATAATAAATAGTACCTACTTCATGTCACCATAGAAAGGGTGAAATTAATTCATGCACATAAATTCATGCACATAAAGAGTAGGGTGTCCAAAAACTCAAGGAGCATAAAATAAACTTGTTTTTAAACAGTATGTTAGTTACATTTTCACAGGATATTGTCTCTTTTTTTCAACCCTTGGACAACCCTCAATTAAAGCAATGAGTCCAAGGGGCCTGGCTGGCTCAGTCAGTAGAGCATATGATTCTTGATCTCTGGGTCCTGAGTTCAGGCTCCCCACTGGGCACGGAGCCTACTTCAAAAAAAATAATAAAGCAATGGGTCCAATTATAATCATTAAAATGTACAATAGATACATTAAAGAATGTCTAGTAAGTCTGGAAGTATAAGGCAAAAATATATATATAATTACATGTATTTATATATATATACATAATGAACTTTTTTCCTCATTAACAAATGTATCCATTGCTTCAGATTTCACTGAAAATACACCTTAGGATTAAAAAAACCAACATATTATATAAAAAGCTAAAAAAAGTATGATTTTAAAATATTTTTATCCTATGTTTCCTAATTTTTCAGACACCCTGTGCTTAGAACAGTGACTGGCACTTGTTAAGCAACATTACAAATATTATTTTCCTCTGACCGGTTAGGTCCTTTGGCCTTTACAGGGATCATGACCTGAGCCAAAGGCAGATGCTTCATTGAATGAGCCACCTAGGTGCCCACAATTCAAGATTGTTTCTTTTCTTTCTTTTTTTTTTATTTATTTTTTAATCTTTTTAAAATATTTTATTTATTTATTTGACAGAGAGAGTGAGAGAGCACAGGCAGGGGGAACAGCAGAAGGAGAGGGAGATGCAGGCTCCCCACCAAGCAGGGAGCCTGTTGCAGGGTTCAATCCCAGGACCCTGAGATTATGACCTGAGCTGAAAGCAGACACTTAACCCACTGAGTCACCCTCAAGATGGTTTCAATGTCACTTCATTCTTCCTTCAGACTCAACTTGTCTTTCAAACCACTAGGCAAAATATATTTGTAAATAAATTTGTACACTTGTAATTTCAAACCACTAGGCAAGTTTAAGCAATTTTAGCACTCACTAAGAACCTCAAAACAGCTTCAAAATAAAATGAGCAGAATTGTCAGGACAAAAGGCAATTACGGAATTCTTTCTCTTGTTCTTTTAAAAATTCCAGCTATCCTCCATGATGCTCTCTACGTCTCTGGAAAATATTAATCATCAGACTTCATTTTATGAAGAATATGTGTTTGTATATGTGTTTGTGTGTGCTCGGAGTAAACTCTGGAAGCCAGGGGGCTTACAGATGATTTTTCTTTTTTTAATTGTTTTTATTTTTTATGAATATGTTATGATTGTATAGCAGCTTGAAGTATTTTTTCCTTTCTTTAATGTTTAAATTTATTTTTATTTTCTTTTTAAAGAGGTGTTGGCATGTTGTTTCCAGAATTATCTTGATTCTTTTCTAATGTATTTTCTGTCTCCATTAATCAAGCAGAGTCCAATTTCTTTTTTGAATCTTAACAATTTAACTAAGCTTGCAGCTAGATTGTGTGCTCTTCGGTTTATGCCTAAGGCTGGATCTTATTTGTACCCTAATATTTAGCACAATGCCTGACATACAATGGGTGCCCACAGCATGTTTCCTATACTGGGTTTGACACTCTGAGCAGCATGATTTCTGGATACAAATCTGGATGCAAAGATTCCAATTCTTTTCATGGGTTAAAGAGTTTGAGCCTATTATCACAGGTTTTCATTCATGGTTAGTGCCCACAAAAAGTACCACAGAGAACAGCATCTTATTACAAATATATCACCCTGAAAAGGTGAGCCACAGCTTTCCTTTAATCAAGGGCACATAAAATCCAAGGCTAATAGTTGTCAAAATTGCCAGTGGTAATTTCTACCCTAGCAATTGCTGTCACAAATATATGGATTTCATGATAGAATGAATGCAGACTATGAAACCCAATTTATATCCAACCTCTCTTTCAAAAAGAGACAAATTCCATCTGGTTTTTTTTTTAAGATTTTATTTATTTATTTGACAGAGAGAGATTACAAGTAGGCAGAGAGGCAGGCAGAGAGAGGAGGAAACAGGCTCCGTGCTGAGCAGAGAGCCCGACTTGGGGCTCGATCCCAGGACCCTGAGATCATGACCTCAGCCTAATGCAGAGGCTTAACCCACTGAGCCACCCAGGCACCCAATTCCATCTGTTTTTATGTAATGAAATCACATCTTTAAAGAAGTGATCACACTTGAAATGCAAAATGCAATTACGCTTCCATACTTTTATTTATTGTTTCCACGTCATTCCATTAAGAACTGGCAACAGACTCCCCTTGCCTGAAGAACTCTTAATAGCTCTCCCCTGCAAGAGAGTGCAGGTCTTCCTAATGACTCATCCCTACTGCTTCTCATTGCTCCTAGACCCATACGATTTAAGTTATAGCACACCCACAGGATGGGGTACAGAGTATAACCCATGAAGAGGTGACAGGCATACTGAAGAATTGTATTATTTTACCAATTTATATCAGCCAACTACTTCACAGCATGGAACAAGTTCACGGACCCAGAGCCCCTTGCATGAAGGGGTACGCAGTGTTTCTCAAAGAAGGAACCTACTACATATAAACATGCATACTGTAAATCTTCCTCCTAGTCTTCTCTAATAGGAGCTGCAGCCATTTCCCCAGAAACATTAGGAAAGGAGAAATAAACATTTTAGCGAAAATTAGACACTGGTTCTGAATGGGTACTAACACCTGAACACCCGAAATGTCACTGTGGTCCACTAGTCAGAACAGGAGTCTATGGCTGTCGGGTAATCAGTGGAGTTTTGCCTTGGGTGTATCTCATCAGTGCGCCCAGTGGGTTCCCACAAGCACCCTCTGGGTAATTTCCTAGTTCTGTAATGTATCATTGGCACAGACGTCCTCAGCGACTGTCAGAATCCCCATATCGGTTTCTTAATACATGGAGCGAGGGCTGTTATGGTAGGAAAGTCCAAGTGGAAGCCTTATGGAGCTATATCTATCAATATAGCCAACTGAAAGCAACACGGTATTCCTGAGATTGGTGCCACTATCAAAGATGCGAGCAGCATAGTGGTCATGGTTCCCAATACATCCCCATTCAACTTGCTTATTTGGCCCACGACAACAAGTGCATCTTAGAGAATGAAAGCAGTTCAGTGTCAACTTAATCAAGTGGGGACTTTCAATGTAGCTGCTGTTCCAGCCATAGTTTCTTTGCTGGAGCAAACCAACCTATCTCCCGGCAAACTGGTAGACAGCTATTGACTTGGTGAATGCTTTTTTCCTCCTTACCTGTTAGTAAAGGCCATCAGAAGCAGTGTGCTGGCCAGAAGCAGTGTGCTACCAGCCAGCAGGACAGTTTATACCATCACTGTCCTACCTCAGGGCTATACCAATTATCCAGTGCTATGCCATGATCTAATCTGTGGGGACCTTGCTCACCTTTTCATTTCACAGAACATCGTGCTGGTCCATTACATTGATGATATGACTTTGATCTGATTCAATGAATAGGAAGTAGGAACTAGGTAGACACATTTGTAATACTCATGTGTGCCAGAGGGATGGAAATAAATCCCACAAAAATTCAGGAGGCTTCTACTTCAGGAAAATTTCTAGGAGCATTTGAGATAACGCTTTCAAAAAAAAAAATAATGAACAGATTGTTCCACCTGGCCCCTCCTATCTGTAAAAGGAGACACAGTGGACCTCTTTAGATTTTGGAGACAACATGGGCCTCATTTGGGAGTGCTGCTTTTATTTATTGAATGACCTGAAAAGCTGCCAGTTTTGAGTGCAGCTCAGGACAAGAGAAGGATCATAGGTCCAGGCTGCCATGTAGCTGCTCTGCTACTTTTCCCAAGACCTAGCAAATGCAATGATGTTCTAAGAGTCAATGACCCCTATAGAGGAATCAAAGCACAGACCCTTAGGACTTTGGAGCAAAGCTGTGCTATTCCCTGAAGATAAGTACTCTCCTTTGGAGAAAGAGCTCTGCTCTGCTTCTGGACCTTAGTACATATTGAATGTTTGCTTGGTCATGATCCACCTGATCTTATCCTGAGCCATCCATCCACCAAGCCATAAAGTTGGACACGCATAGCAGTAGTCCATCAGCAAGTGGAAGTCATGTATACACGACTGAGAGACTGAGCTCGAGTAGGTCCT
Organism: Ailurus styani; assembly: GCA_002007465.1. Classification (NCBI taxonomy): domain Eukaryota; kingdom Metazoa; phylum Chordata; class Mammalia; order Carnivora; family Ailuridae; genus Ailurus; species Ailurus styani. Next base: position 3,047,861 of record LNAC01000049.1, on the reverse strand, counting down.
GAAGATAAAAGAGATTTGCATGAATAAGTAGCACAGAGGCCCATGCCCATATTCCTGCCACACTGCCTCCTGCTCCTCCACCTGCCTCTCTGGCTTCATGGAGAGCTCCCTATGACCAGTTAACTATGAAAGAAAGAATTTAGGGTTCTTTTATAAATGGTCCTGCATGATAGGCTGGCCTTAACCAAAAGTGGGTGGTCGCAGCACTATAGCCTCACTCCAAGGTGGCCCTGAGGGTATTGTGAAGGAAATTCCCCCATGGGCAGAACTCAAGCAGGGGACCTTGTGGTTCATTGTGCCTGAAAAGAGAGGTGGCCAGAGGTACATACAAAAACTGACTTGTGGATAGAGACTAATGATATGGACCTGGTGAATGGTCATGACCTGGTGAGTGGCCATGGATGGATGGTCAGAGACACGGAAATACCACTATTAGAAAATTGGTGACAAGAAGGTCTGGGGAAATGGTATGTGGTTAGGTGAATGGTCACAGAATTGTATATATACGTAAAGTATGAAGTATGAAAAGATACTTGTGATCCATGTGAATGCTTACGAAGAGCAACCTCAGTTGAGGAGGATGTTAATAATCAATTGGGCAAGAAGACCTGTCCTGGGATAGGTTGTCCTCTTTCTCCAGCCATTCCTGTTCTTGCCCAGTGAGGTCATGAGCAAAGCAGCCGTAGCTTCATGAATCAGTAGACAAGGGAATGGGTTACTGTACTGGCTGGGGTGATCGATCCCGACTACTAAGGGGAAATTGAGAAGTACTACACAATGGAGGTATGGAGGAGTATGTCTGAAATGCAGATGGTCTCCTGGGGTATCTCTGAGACACACAGAATCGCATATTACTATGTGACTAACGCTGGTAAAGAACTACTATGACCCATAGAGGTGGGACTGTTAAAGGACCAGACCATTCAGGAATGAAGGTTTGGGTCTCCCCACAAGATCACAGCTACTTTTTTCCCTTTAAGGAAGTAGTATGTGTATAGGGACTACTTTTCTAAATCTTTTGCGGCTAAGGTGGCAAAATGTGACCTAGTTCTGGTCAATGAGATATTAGCAGAAGTTGCTGGTAGAGCATCTGTGAACACTTGTGAAAGTGACAGATGTGTCTGGCTTGCACCTTTTCCTGCTCCCTTCCATTGTCTGGAATGTGGACTTGATACTTGGATGTGCAACTGCCATCGACCATGAAAATTAAGGGTGCACCCTAACAAGAAGGTAGCAGAAGAATGTGAGATTGGCTCCTTGGGGACATTACTGAATCTCCAAATGCAAAGGACCAGCCCTGAACAGTCCAGCCCCTAACTTTTTGTTGCCTAGGACAAAACCAAACCAAACCAACCAAACAAACAAAATTCACTTGTTTAAGCTACTATTGGTTGTGTTTTCAAATTACTTGCAGCCAATCTAACAAACAGACCTCACGAAATGTTTTTAAAAAATTATTTCAGGGCGCCTGGGTGGCTCAGTGGGTTAAGCCTCTGCTTTCGGCTCAGGTCATGATCTCAGCGTCCTGGGCTCGCATCCGGCTCTCTGCTCAGCAGGGAGCCTGCTTCCTCCTCTCCTTATCTCTCTGCCTGCCTCTCTGCCTACTTGTAATCTCTCTCTCTGTGTCAAATAAATAAATAAAATCTTTAAAAAAATTATTTCAGGGCGCCTGGGTTGCTCAGTGGGTTAAGCCTCTGCCTTCAGCTCAGGTCATGATCTCAGGGTCCTGGGATCGAGTCCCGCATTGGACTCTCTGCTCAGCAGGGAGCCTGCTTCTCCCTACTCTCTCTGCCTGCCTCTCTGCCTACTTGTGATCTTGCTCTCTCTCTCTGTCAAATAAATAAATAAATAAAATCTTTTTAAAAATTATTTTAAACTAGAACTCATTTTTTAATTGTACAAGTTATATTCTTACCTAAGAAAAGATGGGGTCCTTTAGAGAAGTTTCTCAAAGTATGGTCCGTAGATGATCTGCATCAGAACTACACAGGCTGCTTGTTCAAGAAGATAAATTTCCCATGTGATTGTTTGCCTAACCTGCCCTCCCAACTAAGATTCAGAATTAATAGGGCTAGGTCCTGGGGAATTTGCCTTTTTCACAAACTCCCCCAGTGATCTCTGTGTTCAGAAAATCTTGAGAACCAACCCCCAAATATAATCCAAACAAGTTTGAGTTTTTTTCTGAGCAGCAAGATAAATGTAGAGTTTGTTTGTTTATTTTCCAGTTGTGCACCAATACTCAAACCTCCCAACACTACTTTGAATAGAATCAAGGAGGGTCCATCCTCCTTCGGGAAGGGGAATAAAGGGTCAAGCTTCAAAAAGAACACACAATTCCCCATGTGCTTTTGAGCAAATGTTCTTTCTCTAGTAAGTTTAACTAAATTTGCTAACACTGCCCATCACATTTCCATATTGTATATGCAGTTGTGCTCAGTATCATATTTCAATGGTCTGACAAACCTGAAATGAACACAGTCCAATATAATTCTGATTGAACATTCCCTTCATGTAGGCCTTATTGAGTTATTGATTCTTTTTAGGCTCAGAACGATCGTATCCAATTTTGTCTTTCTCATCGTATGTAACATCTTCTTACATGAAAAAACATAGGTAGATGCAATTTAAAAAACCCCAAATCTTGAACTCAAGTGTGATCAGCAGTCATTTACTAAGTAATAACAAAGGTCACTGACCAATTTTAGACCCCCTCGAACCATTCCTGACCCTGTCTTTTGGAATCTCATTTCTCAGAGGATCCCAAAGCTCATTTTCCTCACTGGTGGTTATGCTATCCTCAACTCATTCCTGAGTTCTTCTCTTTGCTTAGGCTGTTTCCCCATCTAGTTTAGCCAAGCCCCACCTCCTCTACAAACCTTTCTCCAATTGTCCCAATCTTTGTCAGCTGGCTCTCCTCTCCAAATTCTTACTCTACTCACCGTCATTGCCAGCCAGTATCTAAACCTTTGCAAAGGAGATTTTAGCATGTTAGTTTCAAGTAAAAACTCTTCAGTGACTCCACGTTTTCAACAACGAATACATTCTGAACATCCTGTAAGTATGTTCTATATAGGTGTTTAAAACACAGCCACTGTCCCACAGGGATCATGGACTGATGGGTTATTCACTGGAATTCCCAAATGGTCTACACAGTTTTCTGGAAACAACTTTAAGGCCCTCCCTGATCTGTCTCCAATTTGTTTTGCTAATTCTAGCTCCCATTATTCCTTTTCCTTTGATCCAGATAAACTGGGTTACTTGCTGCTCCCCAAACATTTGCTACCTTTCTTTCTTTCATATTCTCACTCTGTTCCTGAAATGACCTCCTCACTTCTCTCCCTATGTCAATTCTGACATATACTTAAGGTCCTAGATTTCAAATGCCACCTTCTTCATGAAATGTTGTAATTGCTTATGAAGTTTCAGTTAAGTCAGGTTTCTTAAATAGAAGCCCACATAATACCAAATCAGCCAGCAATAGTTGGTTCTTGATTAAATCCTGATTTGAACAAACCAGCTATAAGAGATATTTGGCAGTAAATTGGGGAAACTTGAGTATGAACTGGGCACAAAATGATATTAGGGAATTGTTGTTAAATTTATCCAAAATTATAGTGTTATTGTAGTTATATTTAAAAAATCATTATTTCTAGATATGAAAACTGAATTAATTAGGGTGGAGTGTTAATGATGGCTGAGGCTTAAAAATGCATCAAGGAAATATGGCAAAGTGTGAAAATTTGGTTTCGGGAATATAGATGTTTTGGGATTATTCTTTCCAACTTTCTGTATATTTGAAAACATTCCTAATCAAAAATGAAAACAAGAACCCCAAGAGTTTTTTGTCCTGTAAGAGTAAAACATGTTCACTAAAGAAAGTAACACCAATAAAAAGCAACCATTATCCTACTGCACTGAGATAATTATCATTTATATTATAATGCATTTCCTTCTATACAGTTTCAAATATACTTCTTTTTATTTTATAAAACTGTGGTTACTCTGGACATACAGTTTTATATGTTTCTCAGATTTTATTTTTTCTAATTTTTTTTAAGATTTATTTATTTATTTGACAGAGAGAGAGAGGACAAGTAGGCAGAGAGACGGGCAGAGAGAGAGAGGAGGGGCTCTATCCCAGGACCCTGAGATCATGACCTGAGCCGAAGGCAGAGGCTTTAACCCACTGAGCCACCCAGGTGCTCCTATTTTTTCTAATTTTTTAAAAAGATTTTTTATTTTATTTTAGAGAGAGAGAGAGACCGAGTGGGAGGGGCAGAGGGAGGGGGAGATAAAATTTCAAGCAGAGTCCACACTGAGCACAGGGCCCAACGCAAGCTCGGACTCTATCTCGCCACACTGAGATCAGGCCCAAGCCAAAACCAAGAGTCAGTCACTTAACTGACTGTGCCACCCAGGCACCCCAATCTCAGATTTTAAAAGGACATGTGCAACAGGTAGAAAGAAGGGCACACAAATAAGAGAACGATGCATTTTATAGGTATGTTACATATCAATAAAAAATTAAAATGAGAAAAATAAAAAGAAAAAATAAAATAAAAACGTGAGAAAAAAATGAGAAAAAATAAAAATAAAATAAATGAAATAATGAGAAAAAAAGCACTAAATAGGTTTGCCTCGTGATTCTCCCAGACTCACATACCAGCAGTGAATTCTTTTACAATCCTAGAACCCACAGATGGGCTTTTCAACTGCATGTTTCAAATCATCGCTGAATCACTTACTTGCCTTTTTGCAGTTCCCAGCATTTGCAGTTTTCACGGTGGGCTGTCCAGGCTACCACATGTTTTTTAAAGGAAATCACCAGCCCGGCTAACTGGGACCACCACAAAGTCATCAGCCATCCCTGGGCTTTCAGGGCCGGCAGCTGAACCGCCTTCCTTCCAGTCCCCTGCCCTGCTCTGTCTACTTCAAGCTCCTCCTTCCCAATAAGCTGGGGATCTGCGTCTTCTTTCCTCCTTGGCACCCTTCCTGCCTTCACGCACTCTCTCGCCAACGTTAGCTCCAGTCACGTGACTGGTTTTCTTTCTTTCTTTCTCTTTCTTTCTTTCTTTCTTTCCTTCTTTCTTTCTTTTGCTTTACAGAAATATTGTTCAAATATTTTAATTCTGTTCATAATCACATAAATAATATAAAATACAATTTTAAAGTTAGAAACTGCTACACCTCAGTGCAAATAATTTTACTTTTATATTTTCTTTCGTTTGTCTCTGCCAATATTTACACATATCGTGTAATATCGTAATACTGTGAATAAGCTGTTTGGGGTTTTTCTCTTACATTGTTACAGTGTTACATATTATTACATAATCTTTGTGATTTCAGTTTAAGTGGCCACATCATATGGTGCAGGTGATTAAAAGGCCTTGGGACGCCTGGGTGGCTCAGTTGGTTCAGCGGCTGCCTTCAGCTCAGGTCATGATCCGAGGGTGCTGGGATCGAGTCCCACATCGGGCTCCTTGCTCAGCCTGCGGTTCCCCCTGCTTGTGCTCTTTCTCTCTGATAAGTAAATAAATAAAATCTTAAAAAAAAAATAAATGCCTTCCGAGGACCTGAAATAAGTCAAAGCCCTTTTCTGGTTATCAGATACTTTATATACTTTATTCTACAATCTGTTTTTTTGCACTTTCTATATCATGGACCTTTTCAAGTCACTGTCTATATTTTCCACATTATTTTAAATGGCTGCATCGCATGTCATAATAGGGATGTGATTTTTTTTAATTTAATGCTTTGAAAAGTTAATATATTCCATGCTTCAAAAATCAGAAAAAATAAAATGGCATACAGTGGAAAGTCTCTTTCTTCATATCTTGATTCCCATCCACTCCAGAACATAACCTCCTTCTTCAGTGTCTTTTTTGTCTTTCCAGAGTTTATTTAGGTAGATACAAGCAAATACAAATGTCATTTCCTATTTTTGTCTTTTTTTAAACCAGAATGTCATACATTATATACACTGTTCCTCATTTTGCTTTTTTCACGTAGTAATTTATCTTGGAAACTGCTCTTGGTACATGGAGAGTTTCCTTATTCTTTGTTCTACAGCTTTATGTCTTCCTACTAAACAGGCGCCATCCTTGATTTCCAACCTGTCCATCCTTGATGGACATTGGGTCATCCCATTGATCCTTTTTTCCCCCAATTTTTATTTAAATTCTAGTTAGTTAACATACAATGCAGTATCGGTTTCAGGAGTAGAATTCAGTGGTTCATCAGTTATATACAACACCCAGTGCTCGTCGCAAGTGTCCTCCTTAATACCCATCACCCATCTAGACCATCCCCCACCCACTTCCCTTCATCAACCCTCAGTTTGTTCTCTCAATAAGAGTCTCTTACGGTTTGTTTCTCTCTTTCTCCTTTCTCCCCACTCCCATATGTTCATCTGTTTTGCTTCTTAAATTCCACATATGGGTGAAATCATATGGGATTTGTCTTTCTCTGATTTCACGTAGCATAATATACTCTAGCTCCATCCATGTTATTGCAAATGGCAAGATTTCATTCTTTTTGATGGCTGAGTAATATTCATATATATATATGTATGTATATAACACATAATATTCATATATATGTGTATATATATATATCACATCTTTTTTATCCATTCATCAGTCAATGGACATTTGGGCTCCTTCCATAGTTTGACTATTGTTTTTGTTTTGTTTTTTGTTTTTTTGGGTTTTTTTGTTTGCTTTTTCTATATTTTATTAGATGTAAAAGATCAATTATCTATCCAGCTTTTATTGTTTTTTTCATTAACATATAATGTATTATTTGTTTCACGGATACAGGTCTGTGAATGATTCTTAATCCCATCTCTACCCAGTAACCCCAAAACTTTGTCCCATCCATTATCAACCTCAATCCCTTTTTACTGACTCGTTTTGCCTATACATGTCCGATCTCTTGTGTGCTGAAAGAGAACTTTCCCTTCATTCTAAGGTCCTTCAAAGCTCCTATAACCTTCAAATTTCTAGATTGAGGTGTCCACAGTCTTCATCCACAGCTTCCACTTCACCCCCATTCCCTCCTTGATCCTCTGTGATCTGCCTTCCCCTTCCTGTCTGGGCTAAAACTGATATCCAAACTGTCATCTACTAGAGACATTCAGCAGCTTGGCCTTTTTCTCAGTTCTCACCTCTCTAACATCTGAAGAAGGTCCCCACCCTTGGTTACCCATTCACTCCTAACTTCTTGTAAAATGGCTTGTGCTCACCCCAAACTTTTTTTTTAAGATTTTATTTATTTATTTGACAGAGAGAGATTACAAGTAGGCAGAGAGGCAGGCAGAGAGAGAGGAGGAAGCAGGCTCCCTGCTGAGCAGAGAGCCTGATGTGGGCCTCGATCCCAGGACCCTGAGATCATGACCTGAGCCGGAGGCAGAGGCTTTAACCCACTGAGCCACCCAGGCACCCTGCTCACCCCAAACTTTTTATACTAAAACAGATCTCCAAGCGGTCACCTGTTGATGCCTCATTTGCCAGCAACCTGGTCTCAGTCACTTCTTTGAACCCCATCCCTAGAGGTCCTGTCAGCCCTACCCACCCCCATAGCTAGCCCTAAAGATTCTGTTTTCCCAATGGCTTCACAACTACTCTTTCTTATCAACTCTATCACCTCTAAATCAGATCCTAAGTTCTAATTATCTAGACTATTAATAATGGTCTCCTAACAAACCTTGCTCTCTGCAGCCTCTTTCCCACTCTGAATGAAAACAAAATATAAACAACAACACCAAAAAAAAAAAAAAACAAAAACCCAGATCGTACATCATTCCTTCTTCAGAACTTTTATTTCTGGGAGTGCTGGGCTAGCTCAGTTGGTAGAGCATATGACTCTTGATCTCAGTATTGTAAGTTCAAACCCCACGTTGGGTGTAGAGATTACTTAAAAATAAAATCTTTTTAAAAACCCAACCTTTTATTTTGAAACCAATGAAGCACTACCTCCTCAATCTGGCATTCAAGCCCTTCCATGATTTTAACTTAATTTAACATGATTGGCATCAGTCAGTGCTACCTTCTTCTGCTATACTAAGCTTACCCAGTGCTCTAGCCAAACCAGTCTTGTTATTTTTTCACTAAACACACAGTGTGTTTTTATGCCTCCAGGCTCTGGTTCACCCTTTGGTCCACCTGGATTACTCTCCCCCTTCCTCTCTTCTATTAAGTCTCTTCCCCCTTGATCTCACTTACTATGATATCTTCACTAACTCTCCACCAAATAAATGTGCTGTAGTTATTTGTGCAATTATCGTATTTCCCTACTGGATTCTAAATTCTGCTCAAACAAAATACTGCCTTGAGTGAACCCTTCAATGTGCCAGCCTGTGCTAAGTGATTTGCATGCATTATCTTGTTTAAACCGCACATCAACATTGTAGGACAGGACTCTCCCATTTAACGTTGAAGAAACTGAGGCTCGGAGGCATAAGGAGCTTGCCCAGGTCATGCAACTGATGAGGGTGGAATCTTAGTCTATTTAAGCTACTATAACAAAAATACCATAGGTAGGGTAGCGTATGAACAACAGAAACTTATTCCTCACAATTCTGGTTGCAGGGAAGTCCAAGATCAAAGCTCCTGCAGTGTCTGGTGAGAGCCACTTCCTGGTTCTCAGGCAGCTGTCTTTTCCCTGTGTCCTCACATGGTGGAAGGGGTGAGGAAGCTCTCTGAGGTCCCTTTAATAAGGGCACTAATCACATTCACGAGGACTCCATTCTCATGACCTAAGCCCCTCCCGAAGGCCTCTTTTCCTAATACCGTCACCTGGGAGAGGGGGCGATTAGGAATATGAAGGGTACAAACATTCAATCAATAACATTCTTGTCTGTATTACTTATGGTAAGCAGCACAATGTCCACTACTTACACTGCACTCAACCTGTTTGTGTCAGATCAACATGTTAAAAACAGTGTCTGTCTATAGACCAAGATTCTACGGAAATAGGAAGCGGGCTGTTGAAATGGTAATGAATTGAGATGGCAGGATTGTTGGTGATGCTCCCACTTCCACTGGTGGGTTCTAGAGCTTCTGCAATAAGCATTTAACATACACAGTTACTAAACAGGATTGCCGCTACTCTTAAATATCTTCTCATTGTTACATGTAGGCTAGTTTTGTCTCTCTGATTTTATGGTCATCCTCCCCGGGGATTCGCTTCTTCTTTTGTATTCCCACAGCTTTCGGCGCATTGCTGAACACACGATGTACGTACTTGTTGATTTTAATGCATGTGTGTTTGCATGTGTGTGCAACAACAGGGTAGAGGACATGGGTGTGTAATGCAGTGTGCATTCCATCTCATCCCTTTTCCCTGGAGCAGCTGCTGCCTGGATGCTTCCCTTCTCGGGGGAGGCGGCAGAACCACTGACCCTTTAACAAGTTGTCCCTCACAGAACAGGTGTCTCCCCCGCCTTTCGGAGGAGAGGGATGGCTGGACACTTAGTGACATCAGCGACCGACCAATGAGAAGTCAGGCTTCGGCGGCCGCGCCAATGGGCGGCCAGGGGCGGGCCCGGTTTCCTGGGAGCCGGGCGGGCCAGGCTGGTCCTCCCGCCGCCGCGGAATCTCCGCGGCTCACGCTGCCCGTCGCCTCTGCCGCGACTCCCGGCGGCTCCGCTGGCGGCGCCGTTCCCCTGCCCGCGCTCCTCCCGGACGCACGGCTCGGGCACTTCCCACCGCGGCGCAGCTCCCCCGCCTCCCGGGCTCCCGCGGTGGCGCGGCTCATGCCCCCGGGCGCAGGGCGCGCAGGTGGGCCGGCCGCCGCGGGGAGATAGGCCCCCGGGGAGACGGCGGCGGGACCATGGCCCGGAGACCCGGGGCGCCGGCCGGCTATGGGGAGGAGTTCACCTTCGTCAGCCCGCTTGTGAAATACCTGCTCTTCTTCTTCAACATGCTCTTCTGGGTGAGTCGTGGGGGTCTTGGGGGCACCTGGGCTGCAGGGCACCCCTCGAGGGTGTAGTGGGCTGCCCACGGCTGAGGAGGGGGCGTCCCGGGATGCCAGGTTCAAGGCGAGCGTCGTGAAAGACACTGTTTAGTTTTCTGGGCTGATGACACTTTGGGGTAATTTCTCCTGGGGAGGGACACCGTACTGGCGCCGCGTCCGAAGGGGATGGTGGGGATGGGGGGAGGGGGAGGGTAATGGAAGAGATTCAGTAAAGACTTAACGGTATCCTCTGGTCATCGGATGAGGATCTGCGACAGGCCAAAATAATGGGTTGCGTGGGAGAAGCGGGTTTTCCTGTTGGCCCAAAGCAGATCCACTGTACATTCGTGTCTGGGGGACTTTCAGGCCTGGGGGCTGGGAGGCCCAGCAGCAAAGAAAAAAGAGGAAGGGGAGAAAACCCAGACCTTCCCTCCCCCTTACCTCAGAGAGGATGGGTTAAAGGGCTTCATCTTTTCCTTTTGAGGCCTCTGGTGCCCCCCCCAAAGGCTGAGAAGGGGCAGGAATGGCCTCCAGATGTGGATGTCTTTCCCAGCACTGTCCCAAACTTTGCCCCACCATTCTCAAGACCAGACTCCATCCCCTGGAGCCTAGCAGTCTTCGGCTTCTTTTAATTGGACCCTGTGTTGGGCTGAAAGGCCAGTAGTCCTTTCAGAATCTTACGATCAGCGTGAAAAAGTGGAAAAAATATTGGACTGGGCCCATCTGGAGTCTCATCTCAAACCTGCAGTTGTTGACTTGACTAACCTGCGCAATACCATCATCTCTGTAGGCCCTAGTTCCCTCCTCCATCAAATTGAACCCAGTATGATCGGGATGGCAGAAACACTCTGCTGGAGCTGGGAATCCAGCTGGACCAGATCATGAGATGCTAGCTCAATCCTGTTTCACGTCTATAGAGTCCCTGAGGCTCCTCTGGGTTTGAGAACATAGAGAGGTCCTTCTCCCAACCCCCATTCTCTTCCAGCTCCAGCCACGCCAGAGTAGCTGCTGTGGGTGCCCATTATCCCTGCCCGTTTCAGCCTGAGACCTAAAGTTCAGACTTGCAGGAGGGAGAAAGCTTGAGTCTAAAATATGTTTCCTAGGAGAGGGAGCCGACCAGGCATCTAAGCCAGTTGCTGGAAAGGTTCACTGGGGCCATGGTTTGAAGAACAGACACAAAGTACGTAAGTGCTAGCCTGTTGGGACAAATGAGAGAAACCCCAGAGGGTGGTGATAAGAGCTCAGCCATTGTACTGGGAAAAATGAAGTTTGAGTTCCTAACAAATTCTCTGTTTTAGAACCGGGGAAAAAAAATCTGGAAGGTATCCTGTCCATCACCCACATTTTATATATGAGAAAACTAAAGCACAGAGATGTTAATTGTTTTATCCAAGATCTAACAGCTGGTTAGTAAGTCTGATCTGGTGGTTTTTCTACTGAACTACAGTGCCTCTAGGGGAAGTCCGGGGCCCAGATGACTGCTAATGTAGCCCAGGCGTTAGTCGTAGTTCACCCAGCTTCCCATGGTCTCGGGTTTGCCTCAGCTGGAGGTTAGGAAAGAACAGAAGAAAAACTCACCACCACTCTGTCGGGGTTGGGGGATGTCCTAAGGGAAACTCCCCGCCTAAGGGCAAGTCCCAGTGAACCCTCCTACATCCTCACTGAAAGTGCCAGGCCAGGAACATGCCATCCTGGGAGATGACATTCCATCTTCAGAGCCAACATTATCATCCTAGGGACCTCAGATCCTCATTCTGAGCTTCTCTATCAGCCAAGACTGCTGCTTCTTTGGAGCCTTTGGCACTTCACCCTTATCTGTGTTCCCCAGCGACAACAGCTGGATGCATCTGTTACACTTGCGTTCATGGTCATTTTCTTGGACTCCCCCACCCTATTCCGTCCCCCCCCCTTTTACCAGACAAATGACTTTGGGAGGTTGCAGCCAGGGAGAGAGTTTGGCTCCATCGACCCACTTACCTTGGTAAAAATGATTCATTCAGGGTCAGAGGACCTGGCTAACCAAGCTGGCAGCACCCCAAATTAGAGAAGAGCCCCTTCTTGGCCCTACTTTAGACTCATAAAAAGTCAGAGGCTCTAGAAATAGCACAATGAAGGACAAGAGGCCCAGTTCCTTTCTGGCATCAACTTACTGTGTGACCCTAAGCCAATATATCTGTCTCTCTGTCCTTAATCTTTCTCCTCTAAAGGAGAAAAATTTTCTGCCTCTGTGAACTATTTAAAGATGAATGCACCACTTTGGGGACTGTTTTCTTTCTTCGGGACCTGGGGCTGGATCTGAGGATGCATCTTTCTGTGTCCCAGTGTCCCTGGGACATTGGTCTTCCCAGAGGCCAGTACTTTTTGGGTGTTACTGAGTGTTACCTCTCCCCCAGGCCCAGAGTCCCAGAACTACATTCCACACAAATGCGGTTGGAGATGAAGGGCTGCTTCCCCAGCTCAGGGGGGCCCTCTTTCTTCCTACCACCTTTCAGGGACTGGTTCCTGTGCTTTCTTTTTTGTAGGCTCTCACCATCCTGATCAAATACCCCTCTTCTGTCCGGGAGGCACCCACATTGGCCCTCTCCTTTTCCAGGCAGAGTGCCTATTCTGGCCAGCTGCTGGGGGGAGCTGTGGATGGGTGGTGTTTGTGCTGGGACATGTTGGGAAGGTAGCCAGTACTGTCTGGGGTCTCACTCAGTGCTCCTATGGTACTGGCTGTCCCTGCTGTTGCTCTCACAGCCCCGACCCTTGGGCCATTTAGTCTGACTCAGAAGGCTGCCGGCGTCTTTGGGAGCAGGACCTGTTCCTCCTGTTCATGTTTCAAATCTCACTTCTCCTTTTGCCGAGGAGTTCCGGTTTTCTCCCCAGAATCATGCAGCTGGATGACTGATGGTTGGGATCCCATGACCCAGAGTAGTTGCCCCAGGATCCCAAAAGTGGTATTACAATTTTTTAGTTGAGAAGTAGCTGACTTTCTTCTCCTCCCGGTGTTGCACAGCTCTGTGCAGAGGGAAGACCGGTTACACGGTACGTGTGTTATCAGCCTCGGGCACACAGGGGCAGGAACATTACCAGCGCTGCCCATAACGGTCCTCTCCTTCCTTGCCGGTCCTTTCTCCACCCAGGGCCGCCGTTGGGTGGTTTTGAGTCAGGCCAAACTCAGACCTCCAGTCCCTGTGACTCAGCCCAGGCTTCCTTGGTGGCCATGCCTCAGGGCTCCCATTGGCACCTTCTGTGTACTTGATTGCCACATCCCTTACCTCTGCCGCAATGATGTGTTTATTTATGTGTCCTCTTCTAGACTTCAGGCCCCCGAGGGTACGCTGCCTTATTCATTTCTTGCTTCTTGGTGCCCATCTGAGTTGGGCAGGGGGGGTGCTTCCTGAATGTTTATTGAATGGCAAATGATAGAGCACCCCCTGCCGGGTGAAGGCGTGATGCCCCCCTGACCCCCCCCCGCCCCGTCTTATGGACACTAGTCTCTCAAGATGCCTCACAACCGGAAGTCCTTGAGCATTCTCGGTGAGGTAGAGGGATCTGACTGTGTTCTCGTCCGCACTGGGTCCTGTGGCCTCGCACCCCTCCCTCAAGCCAGGTCAGCCATCTTCCCCAGCATCTCCTTCAGGGTCGTGCATAATTCCTCCCGACAGCACCCAGATTTTTTCGCTGTCACTGCAGAACACGTAGACCCCCATCCTGGTCTTTCCTAGACTGATCCAGTCCTCTAGTGAGGGACCTTCTTTAAGAAACTCACTCTCCCCTCCAGGACTACTGTACTGGAGCCCCCGAGGGCAGTGAGAATGCCCCAGACCACCTGCAGCACCATCTGTGGTAACCTGGCTCAGGAGCTATGGGGAAATGACCAGGCATCAAGCCTGGCAAAAAGCCGTCCTGAGTGGCAGAGGCCCTTTCTGCCACCCAGCGTAACCCCCAGCAAACACACACACACACACACACACACACACACACACACACACTCACACACTCACACACTCACACACATTCACACCTAAGTACATTAGAAAGAAGGGCCCAGACCCCCTCCCACCCCAAGCTCTCCTCCTTCCCCTATAGACTAGGCAGGCTGTAATAAGTGACGTAGTCATATTCTTTTAATTAAAAAAGAACAACAGAAAAAACAAAACAAAACAAAACATAAAAACCACTTGGGATGCCTGGGTGGCTCAGTTGCTTAAGCAGCTGCCTTCAGCTCAGGTCATGATCCCAGGGTCCTGGGATCGAGTGCTGCATCGGGCTCCTTGCTCAGCTTCTCCCTCGGGAAACTGCTTCTCCCTCAGCCTCTGCCTGCTGCTCTGCCTGCTTGTTCTCTCTCTCTCTCTCCCCCTCTGACAAATTAAAAAAAAAAACACTAAAAATGAAGACAAGAAGCATATCCTATGCTGTCAAGTCACTCACATGCTTTCTTATCTCAATTCTGTTTGCCTGGTACCCAGTAGAAAGTCATACACTTCAAGAAGACTTTAAAAGAATAAAAGAAAGCATGTAACACATCTCAGAGTCTTGATAGCAGACTCTGTGTCAGGCTGGGAACTCCAGGGCCATAGTTTGAGTGTTTATACTCCTGTGAGCCCTTACGGACTTGCATCCCTCATGTATAACCTTGGGAAACCAAGACCAGCCATGGCTAAAGAGAAGCTGAACAGTTGGCTCCAGACATTGGAAAGGAAAGAGTTCTGTGGATTCTCCTACTCCTGCAGGACAGCTCCACCCAATCCAGAGGGAGAAGGCCAAGAGCTAGTTTCACACAGATAGTTGCCACCCCAGGAAGCCAGGAACAATGGCGCTGGGATGGCCACATGAGGGCAGGGCATGCAGGGAGAGAGGGGGCCCTGCTTTAGGTCAAGTAGGCTTATCCCGAAATAAGGACAGAGATGGGTGCCTGGGTGGCTCAGTGGGTTAAAGCCTCTGCCTTTGGCTCAGGTCATGATCCCAGGATCCTGGGATCGAGGCCCGCATCGGGCTCTCTGCTCTGCAGGGAGCCTGCTTCCTCCTCTCTCTCTGCCTGCCTCTCTGCCTGCTTGTGATCTCTCTCTCTGTCAAATAAATAAATAAAATCTTTAAAAAAAAAAAAAAAGAAAGAAAGAAGGACAGAGAGGGCTGAGAAACCAGAGGTACAGACCCCTCCCTCCCCACGTCCCTCTGGGTAGGAGCAAGGTTTTGATTCCTACACAGAGAATGACTCTATCCCCAGCTGTCCCCCACCACCACCTTCAAAAGAAGAGGGGAAGAGATTCCAAGAAGAGGAGAGGACTTTGAGACAGAATCCCCCACTTGGTGTAGACTGGCCTTCAGAAAGTGGAGACAGACATGGCCAGGACTTCCTCTCAGGGGCTGGGGGACCCTGCCTGGTGATGCCGTGTCTTCCCCTTTCAGGGTGCTGTTCCAGGGACTTCCTCTGCACCCTGCTGGCACCACCACCTCCCAGTACTCTCTTATTTTCCCCCTGGGAGGAGCCTCACCCGGTCTGGAGATTACCAGCTGCTCTGGACTGCAGGCAGCTTCTTCCTACCTCACGGATGCCCCAGGTGAACGCACGTGCCCTGGAGTTGCTGTGAGGCAGAGAGAGGAAGGCAGCCATGGGGCCCAGGTCACACAGCTCCGGACGCAGGAAGACTTATGTTCCTGTCCCATTTAGCTGCTCACTCTCTGAGGGAGCTGGGGAGAGTTACTTGAATCTTCCCAACATCAGTTCTGTAAAGTGGGGATACTAACATCCTCTTGGGACTGCGGTCAGAATTCAAGGAAAGAGTCGGTAGAGTGTCTAGCCCAGTGCCTGACCCTTAGCACGCAACAAAGGGTAGCTATTACTGTTGCTAGAAAGAGCTCCTAGAGGTCACATCTTTGGGATGGGCTTGGAGAGCGAGGATGAGTGCTTCTGACAAGTGGTAAGTAGCTGAGGTTGGAGTCTAGGTGAGGGCTAGCTAAACTTGGGCCTGACTTCCTTCAGCCTCAAACCCCCTGTGCTCATATTTCTACTATTAGCCAGAGAGATGTGATAATTAATGATGTCTTTATATATTTTATAGTTCACAGAGACATTTCATATCTCTCATGGGAACAGAGACCCCACTGTTGTCTCCGAGGGCCTTTCCTGGGTCCACTTGTCAGAACTTGTCACATCACCTTGGTCTTAAGGTACAATCCAAGTGGACTCCAAGAGCTAATTTGCTTGTAATTGTTGACATTTGGGCACAAGAGCCAGGAGAACTCTTTTTTTTTTTAATTTTACTTTATTCATATCTTCTCAGTTTTCACGTAACACCCTTTTTGTGTTCCAGGAGGCCATCGGGGATACCAAATTTCATTTAGTTGTCATGTCTTCTTAGATTTTTGTTAGCTGCGACAATTTCTCAGAATTTCTTTGGTTTTGGGGGCGCCCGGGTGGCTCAGACAGTTAAGCGTCCAACTCTTGATTTCAGCTCAGGTCGTGATCTCAGGGTTGTGGGATGGAGCCCCGCATCGGGCTCGCGCTGGTCATGGAGCCTGCTTGAGATGGTTCTCTGACCCTCCCCCACTCCAAAAAAGAAAGAAAGAAAGAAAAGAATTTCCTCGGTTTTGATGACTTTGATAGTTTTGAGGCGTACTGGTCAGTTATTTTGTGGAATGTCCCCGTGTTGGAACTTGCCTGGTGTTTTTCTCATGGTTGTATTGGGATTCTGTGTTTTCAGGAGGAAAACCACAGGAGTGAGGTGTCATTTTCATCACATCATATCACATACCTGTGATTTATTTCTGTTGATGTTGACCTTACTCACCCAGCTGAGGTCCTGTGGGCCAGGTGTCTCCACTGGAAAGTTAGTCTTCTCCCCCTCTTCCATCCTGTGCCCTTCGGAAGGAAGTCACCATGTGCAGCCCACGCTTAGGGGTGGGGAGTTGGGCTCCACCTCCTTGGGAGTGCACCGTCTATGCACAAATTATTTGGAATTCTTCTGCATGGGAGATTTGTCTTTTCTCCCTTGCTTATTTGTTTAAGTCCTTTTTAAAAAAATTTAAGTCCTGGGCGCCTGGGTGGCTCAGTGGGTTAAAGCCTCTGCTTTCGGCTCAGGTCATGATCTCAGCGTCCTGGGATCGAGGCCCGCATCAGGCTCTCTGCTCAGCAGGGAGCCTGCTTCCTCCTCTCCCTGTCTCTCTGCCTGCCTCTCTGCCTACTTGTAATCTCTCTCTGTGTCAAATAAATAAATAAAATCTTTAAAAAAAAATTTAAGTCCTTTTTATCCCTATGGATGCATGGATATTTATTTTATGTTTGGGGTGATAATTTCATACTTCCTTATTTTGATGTCCCTTTGGCACACCCACATCAGTGTGTCAGGGGGGTGTTTGTTTTTGAGCATTTCCTTACTTACCGGCACCATGAGATACTCCAGGCTTATCTTGTGTATCTCATGCTCCAGTTGTAGATTGAACCACTTTCCCAAGGAGCCAGGAGATGGCTATTTTCATTATAAGGTGATTACTCACCTTCTATAAGGATAAAGGTATTGGTGCATGCAAGTTATTTTATATAATTTGATTGACAACTCTTCGGGAACATGCCTTTTGCTAGACTCAGCTATTTTAAAAACTGTCTAGCTTTTAAAAATTTCCAGTGAGCCTTCATTCTCGCCAGAATATGAAAAGCCATTCCAAGAAGTGTCTTTATCTCCATCCTCATCATGAAAGGAGGTCATTGGCGATTATTGCAGGGTATTATAAGGATTTCATGGCAAAGCCTGATACGGTGGAAGGAGTTCCAGACTGAGATTGGAGACTGGGTTTAGTCCAGATGTTTCCTCTGTACCCATGTGCACTCGGTCAAGTATCACTGTGCTCTTTGGGCCTCATCTATAAAAAGAGGTGAGTGGCTGAGCTCATTTCTAAGGTTCTATTCAGCTCTAAAGCGCTGTGCTATTAACAGCAGTGGCATTAACTTTGGGACAGCAGTGGCTTTGAGGAATTCAGGGTGGGAGACGTGGGCAGGAATAGGGGTGTGAAAGGGCAAGCTGTGACTCCAGGATGAAGAGGCAGATCAGTGATAAAAATGTCAAATTTTAGAGTTAGCTAGTGAGCTCCAGGTAAGCAGTGTCATTAGCGATCGTATTAAATATTAATGATAATATAAAAGTCTTCATCTCAATTTTAATATAACCTGCACCTGCCTCTCTAGATCCCTGGCTAAGTGTGTTTTAGGCTTGTGGTGCTCAAACTTGGCTGTGCATTGGAATCACCTGGAATGCATTCAGAAGTACTCTTGCCTGGATTCCAGTGTCACAGATTCTGAAATAGGTGGTTTGGGGTGCAGCTGAGGCGTCAGCAGTTTTAAGTTCTTCTCCCCCTGCCCTCCTAATGACACCAAGTTTGGAAAGGGTAAGCTCTGGATGTTCTTGTCCCTCTCCCGTATAACACACAGGTCTCCTTAAGGGCAGGGACCATATCTCACTCATCTCTGCGGTCCTCAGAGTTCCTTGTGCATAGCAGCTGAGGAAAGGAATTGGGTCAGTGTGTTAGTTTCCTATTGCAACTGTAACAACTTGCAACAAACTTCATAGCTTACTATGGCACTAATTAATGTTCTTACAGTTCTGGGGGTCAGAATTCCAAAATGGGTCTCACTGAGTAAGATCAAGGTGTCAGCAGGGATGGTCCCTTCTGGGGGCTCCAGAGGAGAATCTATTTCCTGCCTCTCTCCACTTTTAGAAGCTGGCCCATCTTCCTTGGCTCCTAGCACCACACTACTCCAACCTCTGCTTCCACTGTCATGCCGATCTCCTTCCCTGACTCGGACCTTCTTGCCTCCCTCTTCTAAGGCCCACCGGGATAATCTCCCCATTTCAAGACCCTTCATCACTTTGCAAAGCCTCTGTGGCCATGGAAGGTGACATATTCACAGGTTCCAGGAATTAGGACAGGACATCTTTGGGGGGACACTAGTCTACCTAGCGTAGATAAAGACAGAGCGACTGCTGTAATTACAGGCCCACACATGGAATTAAGTTGCTGCACTACGTGGCATCTCTTTACTTCCTCTTTCTTGTTTTAGCTGTGTTAGGATTTAATCAGAGACCATCTCTGTGGAAAGTTATACGTCCTAGTGAAAATGTAACATGTTGCAAAACAGCGAGGAGCCTGGGAACAACAGAAATAAAGAGCAGATACGTATCTTTCAGTGATTCAGTAAAAGGATATTCAGAACTGTTAATTGGCTGTGGGGAGTTTTAAAGGGCAGGCCGAGATGCTCAGTCACTCTGGCAAAGGGCTGTGCCTGCAGGCCTCGGGGGTGACTGGGATTTCTATCGGGTGCTTTCCTTGCCTCCCACCCACTCCACCTTGCTCCCTCAGCCTGCTTGTGCTGGGGTACAGCAAGCCAGCTGGCACCCCAGCCCCACTCCCAGCCCTGTGAGCAGCTCCCTGTCTCCCGGACAAAGAGCATCAGGGCCAGCAGATAACACATCTGGCCCTGAGTCCAAGGCAATGTCAAAGGATTGGGGGGCAAAGCTGTGTATATAGCCAGAGAAGAGTCCTGAAAGATACGGTTTTTAGATAACCGTTCCCATTTACTGTTAAATGTACCAGAAGGCAGATGCCACAAAGGAAAAATGTATTTCTGGAGGGGCTACTCTGACCCTATTACCTCTCTAGGGGCCCTATTTCCTTCTCCCAGCGAAGCCTCAAGATGGCTCTTTCCAGCTGGTCTCTGTCTTGTAGGACAGTGGAGTCTAGCCAGCCATCTCCTTCCCCACTGAGTTGGTCAAGTCCCTGCTGCTGAGAACTCCCTCCAGCCAGAGCTTGGTCCCAGCCATTGCCATGGTGACAGCCCGCTGCTGCTTAGCACCAGCCTGGGGACTGGGCACAAAGAAAGAGTGGCCAAGAGATGTGCACACTGGGCTGCCCTGCACTCCTGGAGGCCTGGCAGGGTGTGGGGTGGGGGCAGGAAAGGCCCCTTTGGGGATTGCTGGTAGTCTCTGTTGGGTTTATTCTCTCACGGAGTACCCAGAAGTTTGAAGCGTCTAAACTTTTTTGCTCTACACTGGGATCCAGGTTTATAAGGATAAAAGCTCCTTTGCCAAGGCAATTTGGTATTTTACACACATGCATTTATGCATGCATCCTTTCACATTGGGATGTGCTTGCTTTCTTGCATTTGACACCATTTTGACCCCCAAGAGAGTTAGAGACCTGGGAGTTTGCTGCATCTACTCAGGCCTGTTTTAGCTTTAACACCTGCCCTTTTGGGGTGCCTGGGTGGCTCAGTCAGTTGTCTGCCTTTGACTCATGACCCCAGGTCATGACCCCAGGGTCCCAAGATTGAGCCCCCTAGCCAGCTCCCTGCTCAGTGGGGAGCCTGCTTCTCCCTCTCTCTCTGCCCCTCCCCCCGTCATGCTCTCTCTTGCACCCACTCATGCACTCTCTCTTTCAAATAAATAAATATTTTTTAAAAACCCTTCCCTTTGATGTAGTTGAATTCAAATTCCAAACTTGTGACCCTGGACAAGTTAACTATTCGTAATGATAAATAATATTTGCTGTCAGGCATTGCGTTAAATGCTTTCTATGCATTATCTAAATTCATGGTAGTTTTATTGGTTTTAGTTGTTTTAAATTCCCATCTTCAGATACAAAAACTGAGGCTCAGAGATTTGTTTATCAGAGGCCTGGGTTTGACTGGCTCCAAAGCCCACATTTTTAACCACTGTTAGTAACCTTGAATTGCCTTAATTTCCTCATCTGTAAAATGGGACAATAGCTGCCCCGCAAGGTAACTGTATCAGAGGGATCAAATGAGATCATCTTGGTAAAAGCTTTTCTGGAAGGCAAAGCAGACAGATGCTATCAACTGTATCTCTTGGGGGGACAGAGATGTTCATCTCTGGCTCCTAGAAAAGTCTTCCTCCTGTTCTTCCCTAAGGTCACTTACAGTGGGCTCTCTGCTTTCCAAAATCTCAGGGTCTGCCTCCTTCCCTGTGTCCACAGGTAATTTCCATGGTGATGGTGGCTGTGGGAGTCTACGCTCGGCTGATGAAGCATGCAGGTGAGCTATAGGTCCCCCTCCATCTCCCCATGACTCTTGCCAAGCCCCTTCCTCCTCTGCCTCATTCAGCCCTGGCCCTCTAATACCCTTTCCCTTATAAGCTATGGGGCTAAAGAGGACAGCTGCCTTCCAGCCCAATCTACTCCAAGGCATCAGGTCAGCCATGCCAGTTCACCAGGATTTCCCTAAGCTCCCACGAATCTTCCAGGATCTGCCTGCATTTTAGGCTTAGGAAGTGTCTAGGAAGAAAGATAGGCCTCTGGGAGCAGAGAGTAATCAGAGGCCTCCGCCCCTCCCTCACTCTGTCCCAAAGTAACTCAACCTCCATTCCTGTTCTACTGCACAAAGTCTCCGGGAAACGGAATCTGCAAAACTGGGAGCCTAATGCCATTCTAATTCTTTTCTGGAGCGAAAGTGGTTCCTCCTCTCTTAAGCTTGGGAATAAAGGCTCTCACTTTGTTAGTTCCTCAAATGAAATGTCACAAACCCTTCTGGGCCCTTTTTATTCTCTCCGTGGGAGGGGAGTACTGGCTCCCTATAACCGGCACCCAACATACTAGAGATATCCCCAGCAGAAAAGAACAGTTTTGGGGGGCACCTCTACCTCATCCCTGGGCAGCACTCTCAGCCAGCCCCAGGCTCAGACTGAGAGACAGCCCCTGCCCCAGAAGCAGCCTTGGCCTGCCTGGCGGTGGACCCTGCCATCCTGCTGATCGTGGTGGGCGTTCTCATGTTCCTGCTCACCTTCTGCGGCTGCATTGGATCCCTTCGTGAGAACATCTGCCTCCTGCAGACGGTGAGTGATCAGGGGCCCCACCAGAAAGACCCTGGCCTCCTCCCTATGCCTCCCTGGCTCCTGATGCCATTCCTACAACCTTTCAGTTTCCTCTGTCCCACCCCCCCCACCCCCAAGTCCTGTGCTGTCTGCTCCCCACTATAGAGCTCAGCCCAGGTGACCCGGCACAGGATGGCCACCCTCAAGACAGCATGGTGGAGGCAGAGGCCTTTATCATGCATGGGGCATCTGGGAGAAGTGCCCCATATACCCCCTCCCCAGTACCCAGTACTCCCCATGGCCCTGGGAGGGCCTAGAGCCCAGCATGGTAATCAACTGTCTCCTTTTCCTGCCTGCTCCCCACAGTTCTCCCTCTGCCTCACCATCGTGTTCCTGCTACAGCTGGCTGCAGGGGTCCTGGGCTTCGTCTTCTCAGACAAGGTAACGTTGGGAGCCAAGGGGCCTCCTCAGGTGTGAACCAGAGAGAGGAAGAGAAGGTTCCTGCCTATGCTTAGCCTGATTAATTAACCACAGCACTCCGCCCCCTGAGAAGCATCAGCCTAGGGGTGAATGGCCTTTAAAGTCACCATATTTAAAGAGGATTTCCAGATTGTAAGGTGTTTTCCTCTGACAGTCTGAGAAGCCAACAGGAAAATAAATTCTATGAACACAAAGTTAAAATAATCTGCAAACTTTGATGGCAAATTATTGGGTAAAACACAATTATCAAGTAGACCATAGACAATGTGAAGAATCTTTTATTTCTTCTAAACATTGCTTATTGGGATAAACAGAAGGAAAGAAGAGGGGAAGTAAACGAGATTTTGAGCAGTGCTCTCCGTGTCTGGAAGTGATCTGCTATTTAGTGACAGTCCTTTTAGTTAAGAACCAGAATTCCTTTCTCAAAGTGCAAATGATTGCCAGGGGTACAGACAAGAAACTTTGAGAAAAGTAGCAGAGCAAGAAGGAAGAAAGCCTGGTGGAAACTATGAAATGGGGAGCCACTGGGTTCATTCAGAATGTCCTAGTCCTTCTGGCTTAGTAAAATGCTAAAATGATCTGTTTGGAGTCTAAACAGATGCCATTCTCTTCTGTCCACTAGAGGTCAGTGTCTCAGCTTCGTAAGAGCTTTTCTACTAAAAATATGTCTGTATTAGATTCTCTGCTTTGCATCAACAAGTATTTTGTGGTAATAGTGTTCAGAGGTAAATAAATCTTGGATTATCTCGAAATGTGGCTCTAAGAAAAGGCAACAGCAGGTCCTGTGTTTCTTCTCTTGCCTACTGATACCTGAGGGCTCAGGGATGGATGGGCTTTGGAACTGGCCATTAATTTAGGACCTGGTTCTGATTTCAAGGCTGACTTAAATGAAGAAGGATGACCATTGTCTACCATTATTCCTGAATGGAGGAGCGGGTTAGGGATTCGTCCTGTGTTCTGATTCCCTACTCATGTCTCTGGCAGGCACGAGGAAAAGTGAGTGAGATCATCAATAATGCCATTGTGCACTACCGAGATGACTTGGATCTACAGAACCTCATTGATTTTGGCCAGAAAAAGGTATGGGCTAGGAATGGGGGGAGGTCAGCTGTGGTCTCAGAGGCTGTAGGCAAAAGTTAATGCCATCCCAAGACACACCTCACCCTCCAGGTCTATGATCTTCTTCATTACCTGCCAGGTAATGGATTCTGAAAGGAGGTTTGGCAAACAAACAAACAAACAAACAAAAATCCATACATAGCAGAGTGCTTTAAAAGTACTTTTAAGAGAACAGAACAGTAGAGTATATGTTGTATAAAAAAAGAGGGAGGAAAGAATATGTATTCATATTTATGAAAGGAATCTACAAGGATATGTAGAAACTATTCTAAGTGGTTACTTATGGGGGACAAGGAAATGGGCAGATTTTAAATTTTACCTATTCAAAAGTTAAGTTTTTAAAATTGTGCCAAAGTGTACTTAACATAAAATTTACCATTTTAACCTTTTTAAGTATATAAATCTATGGTACCAAGTATATTCACATTGTTCACATCTATCACCACATCCCTTTCCAGGACTTTTTCATCTTCCCCAAATGAAGCTCTACCCATTAAACACTAACTCCCCATTTCCCACTGCCCGAAATCCTGACAACCACCATCTCTTTTCTGTCTATCAATTTGACCACTTGAGGGACCTCATATAAGTGGAGTCGTACAGTATTTGTCCTGTTGTGATGGCTTATCTCACTTAGCGTGTTTCCAGATTTCATCCATGTTGTACGATATGTCAGTTTCCTTCTTTTTTAAGGCTGAATAACATTCCATTGTATGTATCTACCACATTTTGTTAATTCATTCATCTTTTGATGCACACTTGGGTCACTTCTACCGTTTAGCTATTGTGAACCATGCTGCTGTGATTCAAAAGTTGAATTTTAAATAAAAGTGCTTTTGAGATCAGTACTGAGTTCCCCTTCCCTTGGTGCAACTTACTTGGATCCTACTTGCTTTCATGGAGTAATTATGCGCCCATAATATTGAAGGTTCTCTTCTGTTTTCTCTGTATTCAAAGAAATATTTTCAACACTGATCCTTTAATTATTTCAGGCAATGTTTTTGAACACTTCCTTTTGCAGCCTCTATCCTATGCAGAAAGTGCTCTCCAGGAGCTCATACTTGAATGTGAAAAACAAACTATATATGCAACTATGGTCATCATAACAAGGTGTATGAAGGGAAAGACTACTGAGAAATGTGAGCTCAAGGTTTAAAAATAACCTGAATTAATAAACGGAAGCTGGCCACGGACTTTCGGCTGCTCTGAAAATTCCCCTGGTCACTTCAGTGTGAGGACTGGGTGATTCTTAACCTTTGTGGTGGGCTTTGTTGCAGTTCAGCTGCTGTGGAGGGATTTCCTATAGGGACTGGTCCCAGAACATGTACTTCAACTGTTCAGAAGACAACCCCAGCCGTGAGCGCTGCTCTGTGCCTTACTCCTGTTGCTTGCCTACCCCGAACCAGGTGAGCCTACATCCCACCTCATTTCCTCCTGGGCAGCAATTTCAGTTACTTGCCGACTAGGGTAGCCACTGTGGGGAATCCCCATTCCCTAGCTTAACCAATCGATTTTGTAGGACAGCTGTCAGATGTTTCTCTTCACCCCAATCGAATGGCTCTGTTTCCTTTTCCCTCCTGCGGTCCACGTGGGGATTCAGAAGGTGCAGGTCTCTAAAGCAAGGAGAACTGAACGCAGATCTCCCAGAGGAAAGGAAGCTTGCATTCAGCAACTCCCAAGTTAGGATCCTTCACATATATTTCCCAACCATTTAGGAATTTAGGAAGGGTGAGAAGACCGTCAGCTAGGGCCCGAAATAAAAAGTTTGGAAATGGGAGTTCCATTTGGCTTTTCAACTCTTTCCCCAGGCAGTGATCAACACCATGTGTGGCCAAGGTATGCAGGCCCTTGACTACTTGGAGGCTAGTAAAGTCATCTATACCAATGGCTGTATTGACAAATTGGTCAACTGGATACACAGCAACCTCTTCCTTCTTGGTGGTGTAGCACTGGGCCTGGCCATCCCCCAGGTAACTTACCCTGTAAGACTTGTGGGTCCTACAGTTCTGCAAAGACTCCTTTGTTTTGGGGAGGGCACCTGGAGACCAGCTAGGGTGTCAGGCACCAACATTGCTAAGAAGTAGGGGATGCGATGGATGGTGCTAACCATATTGGGAAGATTGAGTCAGGGAAAACAAAGACATCACTCATTGCTGAGGGCCCAATCCATCTCGCCTCTCCCAGCTGGTAGGAATCCTGCTGTCCCAGATCCTTGTGAATCAGATCAAAGATCAGATCAAGCTACAGTTGTACAACCAGCAGCACCGAGCTGACCCATGGTACTGAGAATCCATCCTGCACCTCCTCACTATGGCGACAGGCGAGCCTCATCGACCAAAAGCAGTGGGTAGAGCTCTCAGCACCAAATGGAGATTTGGATTCCAGTTCCCCAGCAACAGCCCAGTGGGGAGAAGCCGGCTCCAGCCGGGCAGAAGGCAGGGTGCACAGGTGGCTCAAGTCTAGGAAGGATGTCCCTCCTCCCTCCTCCCTCCTAGCCCTCGGCATCATTAGAGTTATTTTGCATTATTTTTAACCTTACATGCTTGGGTTTATGGTTTGTTGTTTTTGGTTTGGTTTTGTTTTTTAATTTTGTCTGGGCAGAGATGTTTGGGAAACCTCAGTTGCACAGAGTCTTGGGGATACTAGATATTGCTTTTCACCGAGGCACTACCACCAATAGTTCTACCAGGGCTGCTACTGAGCCTCCTGGACATAATCTGATTCCATCTGTTGCCAGCAAGACCTAACTGGAGAGTGGACACTAACAGCCCTACCTGGAGTCCAGTTGGTATGATTACCAGCCCCAGAAGGGAAGGGAGTGGAACAGGCAGTGAGCTTGGGGTCGACTGGGGACAGTTGTAGGTGTTGGGTAGGAGTGGAAGGCGATATGTTTACTAAATGCTGCCCTGCCACCCTCCCAGGTAGTCAAAGTGAGCTACATCCTGCCCCTCCCTCATTTCCATGGAAACATGGCAGCAAGGGCGAGGGGTACAACAGCAGCCAAATTCATCCCTCTTCCCCACTCCACCCCTTTTTAAAAGGTTTGGAACCATGGTCCTTATACTCTGCAGCCAGCAGAGGTGGGACTGAGCCATTTGTGCCCTTGAATTCCTCCCCTCTGGCCCTCCCTCTTCAGCAAGTGGGGTTTCTTTAACCTTGGCAGTAGTGCTGAAGAGGCAAGGTTAACATCCTCCGCCCCCACCCCCACCCCCGGTCCCATTATCCTGCACCAGAGCTCAGTATTTCTACAATGTAAGAAGCAGGGATCTTGCTGGGACAGGGGAGCCAGAAGTGGCAATAAAAGTTTGTTGATCTGCGCTAAATTGGACTCCATGAATTTTCCATTCTGGCAACTACAAGGGGAGGGGTAGAAGGGCGCAGCGGGTGGGCCCTTCCTCCAGGTGGGGACTGGAGATTCCCCTAAACACCACAATACCTCCTGGGCCCCATCCCTCGCCCCATCTCCTTCGACCAGATGCACTACTCCCCTCTCACAACCCCGCCCCCTCTGGTCTGAATTAGGTCGAAAGGTTCCCAGTTCCGACCTGGGAACGGCGAAATGTTATCCTAAAACCTGATGTTAGTTTTTTCCCAAACTAAACTGAATTAAAATTGGTCACTCAAAACTTTTAGAACGGGGGTAGGAAAGCACACAGCTGGAAATCAGAGTCTAACACTCTCCGCTGGGGCGGAGAACGAGGGAACGAGGAGGAAGAAGGCCATCTCTTCACCCCTCGTCTGGGCCCTCCAGCCCCCTCTTCCAGCTTTATCTGAAGGAGCTCGTACCGCTGCCCGCCGTGCTTCAAGGAGGACTCAGAAAAAATTCCCAGCGGGACGCGGGGCTTGCTGACGCCCGGAGAAGCGTGCGAGGGCGGCTAGCCGGGAGGCCGGGCGGGCGCGTCGGGGGCGGGGCCGGGGCGGGGCCGCGCGGCGCTATGGGTGGTCCCCGCCCC
>LNAC01000049.1:2977549-3020302 GCA_002007465.1 Ailurus styani | reverse complement strand
CCCCCGCGGCTGCCGGAGCCGGCGCCTCCGCCCCCCGCCCCGGAGCAGCTGGGAGCTGGGTTGCCAGGGGGCAGGTGAGGGGCTGCGGGACGCCGCTCTGCTGGTAGTGTTCCCCGAAGTCTCCTCGCTGGCCTCTGCTGTCGGGGGTCTCAGACTAGGAGCTTTGGCCTGGCCGGAGAAAGACTCGAAAAAATCCCTACCGCGCTGGGGAGACCGAGTCGCGAGTTCTCTCCCCGCCCCCAGTTTCTTCTAAACGAGCCTTCTGCTCCTGGGAGGGCGCCTTTCCAGCAGCCGCCTGGGGCCCCAGCCAATGTTTAGCTCCAGCTAGTAACACAACGGAAAGAAAAAAATAAAATCGTCACAAATAAAAAAATTAAAAGTAAGGGCCTTTTATTCTGAGAGAAGAGTAAAAAAAGCGCGCTTTCTCTATGTCGAAGACACATTTCATAAAGCATTTTCTACTTTTTTCTTCTGGCGACGCGGACCGTCGTTTGGGTTAGGAGTTGGGGTGACGCACTTTCCCGGTTCACAGGCTTGGAGGAGCTCAGCTGGCAAGGGGCTCGTTTGGGGCCTCTTGGAATACGAGAACAGGAATGGTGGTCCGCAGAACCAGGACTCAAATCCAGACTGCTTACCTACGAACTACACTTTTACTTAGGTCTTTTCGGTATGTAGCCTCCTGGGCTTGGACAAAAGGGTCAGAAATTTCTGCCCAAGTCCCAGGCCTTAAAGGGCCTTTAGCAAAAGTCGAGAAGCTTATATTGCAGTTCATCGTTCCTAGCTAGATTCATTTCTCAGTGTCTCTGCTTCTTGGTTTCTCAAGCTTGCTTTCTCTTTGGCCTGATGCTGGGAGAGAAAATGCCCCAATTTTTAAAATGATTTCTCATTGGTATTTCATGTTTCATTTTAATTTTTTCCCTGGATTTCAATTTCCCATAACCCTAGTCTCAAAGATCTAGGCCTCAGAGGTGGGTGAATAGAAGAAAATTCTTGGACTGGCGAAAATCAGCCCAGATGGACAGAAGTGGATAGAAAGTCCTGAAAGATGGTGAAAATCTGGCTGGGGTGAGGTGGCAAGAAAAGTACTGCTAGGTCTGTGGGCCTCAAACCCAGCTATGTAAACAGGGACTTTGAGTCCAAGAGTGCAAATTTTGCAGAATATTCAGTGAAATAATGATTCCCTCTGAATTTGTTTTCTATTGCTGCTGTAACAAATTACCTAAAATTTAAAACAATACAAATTTGTTATCTTACAGTTCTGGACGTCGGAAATCTGAAATGGGTCTCATTTCAGATCTGAACTGGGCTAAAATCAAGGTGTCATCAGAGCTGAGCTCCTTCTGAGGGCTATAGAGGATCCATTTAGCAACTTCTAGAGGCTGTTTGTTTGGCTGGTCCCGTTTTCATCTTCAGAATACATCAACCTTCTATGTATCTATGTATGTGCTTCTATGGTCACATCTTTTTCTCTGACTCTGACTCTCTGTCTCTCTGATGATATTGAGCCTACCCAGGAATAATCTTCCAATTTTAAGGGTCTTAATTTAACCACATCTATAAGGTTTCTTTTCCTGTGTGAGGTAATAAACACATAGGCTCCAGGAATGAGGACATGGACATTTTGGGGGTGGTCACTATTCAGCCTACGACACCCCCTTCCCACTCTCATGCATGTCTTCAGGTGGGGGAATCATAGGAATGAGCTATTGTTGGTTACTGGCAAGAGCTTGAGGTGGGCGTTGTCTGGCCTTGGTTCTAAAAATCACCTAACACTTATTGAGTGCTTAGTGTGTGCCAGGCACGTGTTAATTACAAGTTTAATATGAGAGTCCTTTAATATGCTATTTTCTGACATGTCCTCATCACAAAGAGCATGATATGTTAACAGGGTCAGGGACCAGTTTCAAAAACGGGACACAGAAAGCTGCTTCTACCGGAAGAGTTCCCCTGGGCCATTACTCTAAAGAGTCAGGAATATTTTGTAAACCATACTCTCTCCCCACAAAAAATAAGTTAAGAGTAATTAGATATTCCAAATTGCCATAGATAAAACACTTAGAGAAGGGGATAAAGTGGGGAGTAACCATGCTCTAGAATTTATACTGGAAGTTAAGCCTCTAGAGTCTTCTCACCACCACACCAGGAACCTGGTAAATCAGTCAGATGATTGGAAGAGCATAGGTACTCCGGGAGCATTTTCAACCATCACTGACTAATAAACACAGTGATGAGAGGACGGGGTGATCATTAATAATGTTAGGACAAGTAGATTACGGTATGAGAAAGAAGTAACTGAGATTCATCTGTCATATACACTAGATTGCATTCCTGTCACATACACTAGATTGCATTCCAGAGAGTAAAATAAAAGATAATTAAAGCAAAACAAACAAAACATAAAAATTGGAATATCATATTGATCCCAGCTGTCAGAAGTGAGAGTGGAGAACTTTTCAGTGCACCTGCCCAGCTCACAGTGGTTCTTCCTTCTTTGGAAATAGGCCCCCTACCTATTCCTCAAGCCATAGGGGTGAGTCTTTTTTTATTTTTTTATTATTTTTTTATTTTTTATTCTTTGCCCAAGGGGTACAGGTTTGTGAATCATCAGGCTTACATCTTTCACAGCATTCACCAAAGCACAAACCCTCCCCAATGTCCATAACCCATCCACCCTATCCCTACCCTCCCACCCCCCAGTAACCCTCAGTTTGTTTTGTGAGATTAGGAGTCTCTTATGGTTTGTGTCCTTCCCCATCCCATCTTGTTTCATTATTTTTCCCTCCCTACCCCCCACGACCCCCCCCCCTGCCCGTCAAGTTCCTCATATCAGAGAGATCATATGATAATTGTCTTTCTCTGATTGACTTATTTCGCTCAGCATAATACCCTCCAGTTCCATCCATGTCGTTGCAAACGGCAAGATTTCGTTTCTTTTGATAGCTGCATAGTATTCCATTGTATATATATACCACATCTTCTTTATCCATTCATCTGTTGATGGACATCTAGGTTCTTTCCATAGTTTGGCTATTGTGGACATTGCTGCTATAAACATTCGGGTGCACGTGCCCCTGAGGATCACTACCTTTGTGTCTTTAGGATAAATACCCAGTAGTGCGATTGCTGGGTCATAGGGTAGCTCCATTTTCAACTTTTTGAGGAATCTCCATACTGTTTTCCAGAGTGGCTGCACCAGCTTGCATTCCCACCAACAGTGTAGGAGGGTTCCATAGAGGTGAGTCTTAAGGAGCCACATTTGTCCTGTAAGACATGGTCTCCCAGACAGAGCTGACTGGATCAGTCGTAGGCACTGCATTACTTTCCTAGGGCTACTGTAACAACGATCCGCAAACTGGGTGGCTCAAAGCAACAGACACTTATCATCTCACAGTTCTGGAGGCCCGAAGTTTAAAATCAGGGTGCTAATAGGGCCATCTTCCTCCTGACACCCCTAGGGGAGGATCTTTTCTTGTCTCTTCCAGCTTCCAGTTAAGCCTCCAGAGCTTTAGCCTTGGTTGGCATTCCTTGGTTTGTGGCAGCTTAACTTCAACCTCTGCCTCCATCTTCACGGGGCAGTCTTCCCTCTGTGTCTGTGTCCCAATTTCCTCTTCTTATAAAGACACTAATCGTGTTGGAATAAGGGCCCATCCTTTTCCAGCATGACCTCGTCTTAACTAATTACCTATGCCATGACCCTATTTCCAAGTGAAGTTACATTCTGAGGTACTGAGGGGTTAGGGTACTGAGGGGGTTAGGGCTCCCTTTTTAGAAGGGAGGAAGGAGAAACACCGTTCAACCTGTAACAGGCACCTAGCCCAAACTGTGCCAGAGTTCCTTCACTGGGATTTGGAATTGAGAATGCGATTCTAGTCACAGTCTGAGCTGACGGGTCTTTTGAAGAAAGAGAAGAAAATGAAAACTGGGGCTCAGCCTTCTTACACTTTATGAACTAAGGAGCAGAGAAGGTCTATTTAAGCAAAGAAAAATGAAACAGATGGGGGTGGGGAGGAGAGGAAAAAAAAAAAGGAGCAGAGGAAAGATGATCTAGGTGGCCGCTTTCACTATGGTCTTACAACCTTTCTGCAACTCCACTGCTGTCCTGCCGTGGCTTCCCAGAGACACTGTAGGCTTCCCGAAAAGCTTGGTTTGTTCACTTAAGGAAACTCAACTTGGTTTCTCTTGCTTACAGGCAAGGCCAATAGAAAAGCTATAAACAGAATAAGATACCCTATTAGTTTTCCTTGACGCCGTAACACCTTATCACAAACTTAGTGCTTAAAACAACACAAATTTATTATCATATAGTTCTGTAAATCAGAAACGTGGTACAGGTCTCACTGGGCTAAAATCAAAGTGTTGGCAGGGCTGCATTCCTTTCTGGAGGTTCCAGGGGAGAATCTCTTTTCTTGACTTGTCCAGCTTCTTGAAGGCCCTTCTTCCATCTTGAAAGTCAGCAACACCATTTGTCCGGTTGTCTACAGCCAGGAAAGTTTTCTTCCTTTTAAGGGCTCAAGTGATGGGATTGGACCCACCTGCATAACACAAGCTAATCTCCCCCATGTCAGGGTCCTTAACTTTAATCACATCCATCTGCAAAGTCCCTTTTGCCATGCAAAGTGTAATATTCACAGGCTCAGGGATTCGACTGGGAACATTTTTAGGACCCATTATTCTGCCTTCCACAGATGCATAACAAAATGTGTCATGACTATTGGTAATAAGATAGATGGCTGAGAGTTTAATGGTCTTTCTTTGTGCTGTTTCTCTTGTAAAATTGTTTCATTTTATTTGAACCACTCATTCTAAAGCTTTGGCCTCCTAAAGCTCTTTTTGAGGAACACAGGATGAACTCCTTGTCAGATTCAAGGGCCTTTATTTAGCTGCCTTCTCATAGCTGAAGGTTTAACTATCCCGGAAAGACACTAAATGAGGACGTAGTCCCCAAAGACCTGATTGGAGCCAGGAAGGAATAAACAGAATGGAATCAAATTGCTTATACCCCACTAGAGAATTGCGTGTATTAAAGTGTTATTACTGACAAAAAGACAGTTGAAATTTCTCTGAACAGACAGTCTGGGGTGGATTCCTTGATAAAGGTGTTGTTTCTGGCAGAAGGCTGTAAAGACCAACTTACTTACAGACACACTAAAGGAAATGTACATCCACAGGAAAGCAGATAAACTCATGTAGTCAACAAAGACAAATGGGCCAGGTGCCACCGTAGGACTGGGCATACAGTGGAGAACACAAGTTTCTGCCTTCCTGGCTCTCCTGAAGGGTATAGATTTATACAAAATATGTGATATCTTATACATTACATATACTAAATGTCAGGGAGAGATACAGGCTATGAAGAAAAATAAAGCAGGATATGAGGGTAGAAAGTAATGGAAGACGTGCTGTTTTGGATGAAGCACTTTTAAAGTGCCTCAAATTTAAAAAGAACATTATTTTTGGAAACAATTATAGACTCACAGGAGGTGGCAAAGAAACATACAGAGAAGTCCCATGCATTTTCCCTCATCTGCCCCAATGTTAGCATTTATGCAATTACAGTACAGTATCAAAACCAAGAAAGCGACATTAATGCAGTCCATAGGGCTTGTTCAGATTTCACCAGTAGCACATGCCCTCATTTGAGTATGTGTACATAATTCTAGGTAATTTTAACATATGTGTAGTCTTGCATAATCATCCCTATGATCAAGGTACTGGCCTACATATACGAGTTATACTCGATAAAGCTATTACAAAGAAACGCTCAATTGTGCCATCGTCACAAGGGCCATCGGTGCTACCTCTTTGTAGCCACACCCATCCCTCCCCACCATCACTAACCCCTGGCATCACTAACCTGTTCTCCATCTCTGTCATTATGTTATTTCATGCGACATAAATGGAATCATGCAGTAAGTATCCTTTTGAGATTGGTTTTTTTTTTTTCACTGTCATTTGCTTGAGATCCATCCAGGTGACATGTATCAATAGTTTTTTTCTTTTTATTTCTGAGTAGTGTTCCATGGTATGGATGTACCACAGTTTGTTTAACCACTCACCCACTAAAAGACACTTGGTTAGTTTCCAGTTTTGAGCTATTACAAAAAGAACTGCTACGAACATTTGTGTACGAGTTCCTGCGTGAAAATAAGGCTTTGCTTCTCTTGGCTAAATGCCCAGGAGTGTGATTGCTGGGTTGTATGGTAAGTGTATGTACGGTTTTTCCAGAGACTGACAAACTGTTCTCCAGAGGAGCTGTATCATTTTATATTCCCGAGCAGTGTGAGTGATCCAGTTTCTCCACAGCCTTGCCAACATTTGGTGTTAATCACAGTTTTTCATTTTAGCCATTTTGATAAGTATGTTGTGATATCTTGTGGTTTGATTTGCATTCCTCTAATGACTAATGTTGAATATCTTTTCATGTATTTATTTGCTACCAATATCATCTCTTTGGTGAAGTGTCTGTGCATGTCTTGCTCATTTTCTAATTGGATTGTTGGGTTTTTTTAAATGTTGAGTTTTGAGGGTTTTGAAAAAGTATATTCCAGGGGCGCCTGGATGGCTCAGTCGGTTAAGCATCTGCCTTTGGCTCAATTCATGATCCGGGGGTCCTGGGATGGAGCCCCATGTTGGGCTCTCTGGTGAGTGGGGGCCTGCTTCTCCCTCTCTCTCTGCTGGCCACTCCCCTGCTCCTGTGTACTCTCTCTCTCTGTCAAATAAATAAATAAATTCTTTAAAAAATTAACTAATTAATTAATTAAATATATTCCAGACATTAGTCCTTTGTCAGATATGTGATTTGCAAATATATCCTCCCAGTCTGTAATTTGTCTTCAGATCCTCTTAACAGTGTCATCTGCAGAACAAAGTTTAAAATTCTGATGAAGTTCAGTTTATCGATTTTTTTCTCTTATTGGTCATTCTTTTGGTGTTAAGCCTAAGAACTCTCTGCCTAGTCACAGGTCCTGAAAATGTTCTCTATGTGCTTCTCTAGAAATTTTATAGTTTTACATTTATATTTAAGTCTATGATTCCTTTTGAGTTAATTTTTGTATAAGGTGTGAAGTGTACGTTGAGTTTCATATTCTTTCTTATGGATGTCTATGATTTATTGTAAAGGTTATCCCTCTTCCATTGAATTTTTTTTTTTGCTTCTTTGACAAATTTAATTGGGCATATTTGTGGGCTTGTTCCTGAGATCTCTATCTGTTCCATTGGTGAATGTGTCTATCTTTCCACCAATATCACTCTGTTGTGATTACTGTAGGCCTATAGTAAGCCTGAATATTGAGAAAATGGTTTCTCCCACTTCATTCTTGTTTTCAAAAATTGTT
This sequence comes from Ailurus styani, assembly GCA_002007465.1. Taxonomy (NCBI): domain Eukaryota; kingdom Metazoa; phylum Chordata; class Mammalia; order Carnivora; family Ailuridae; genus Ailurus; species Ailurus styani. The sequence continues at coordinate 3,012,968 of LNAC01000049.1, read as the reverse complement.
TTGGCTAATCTACAGCCTTTCACTTTCCACATAAATTTTAGAATAAGCTTATCTATGTCTAATACAGAAACTTGCTGAGATTTTGGGGGTGCCTGGGTGGCTCAGTGGGTTAAAGCCTCTGCCTTTGGCTCAGGTCATGATCTCAGGGTCCTGGAATCGAGCCCCGCCCCTGGGCTCCCTGCTCATCAGGGAGCCTGCTTCCTTCTCTCTCTGCCTGCCTCTCTGCCTACTTGTAATCTCTCTCTCTGTCAAATAAGTAAATAAAGTCTTAAAAAATAAGAAACTTGCTGAGATTTTGATTAAAATTATGTTAAACCTAGAGGTTTAGGGCGTCAGTGTAGGGGAAAATTACATCTTTTCTATATTGAAATTTCCCATCCATGAAGGGTGTGTCTCTCCAAGGATTTAGGTTATCTTTTATTTCTTTCATCAGTATTTTATAATTTTCATCATACAGATCCTATATTTATTTTTGTCAGATTTATACTTAAGTATTTTGTTTTCTTTGGAGTGATTTATAAGGCATGCCTTCTTCAGGGAGAATATTTGAATAGAGACCTGAGCGAAGCAAGAACATGGATGGAGTGAGCATGAGTGCAAAGGTCCTGGGACAGGAGCTTGCTTGGTGTATGTAAAGGACAGCAAGAAGAACAGCATATTTGAAGGGGGAGTGAGCTAGAAAAAGAGTAGTAGCAAATGAGCTCCAGGTTGTCAGGGGTCAAGAGGGCCTTGGTGAAATCATGATGAGACTCTACTCTAAATGTGATGAGATGCCATTGGAGAGTTTTGAACACAGAGAAGATATGGCCCAATTTATATTTCTGAAGGACTGTCCTGGCACTGGAAAATAGGCTGTAGGAAGGTAAGGGGGACAAGGAAGCTGTATTAGGAAGCTCTTGGAATGGCCCAGGTGACAGAGGCTGATAGTGCAGACCAGGTTGGCAGCTGTGGAGGTGATGAGGAATAGCTGAAGTCTAGACATATTTTGAAGGTGTAGCTTAGAGGGCTGGGTACAAGATGTTAGAGAAAGGGAAGAGCTGAGGATGACTCTAAGGGTCTTGGCCAGTGCAGCTGGTTTTAATGGTGGTGCCATTTACTGAGAAGAGGAAAACTTCATTCTTTTTAAAGATTTTATTTATTTGTCAGAGAGAGAGAGAACAAGCAGGGGGAGCAGCAGGCGGAGGGAGAAGCAGACTCCCCGCTGAGCAAGGAGCCCGATGCAGGACTTGATTCCAGGACCCTGGGATCGTGGCCTGAGCTGAAGGCAGACGCTTAGCTGACTAGCCACCCAGGTGTCCCTGGAAAACTTCAATCTTTAGCATAAAACAAAAACTGTCACTGCCCAGAAAAAACCTATAACCTGCCATCCCAGTGTGCAGTCCTAGACCATCCACATTTCTGCAATGTTGGCTACTAGTTGGAGTTTCAGAAACTTCTGAAATGGGCCCATAGGAAGGATGTTTGAGATGAAAGGAGGGAAATGAAACCAATAGTTATTAAGCACGTAAGGACCAAGATTTGTCATGTCACTTCACATTAATCCTCATTAGTTTCCTTATAGGTAAATAGTAATATGCTTTTTTTTTCTTTTTTAATTGCTATAGAATATATAAACATAATAGTTATCATTTTAACCATTGTAAGTTTATACTTCAGTGGCATTAAATACATTTACAATGTTGTATTACCATCACCACTATCTAGACCTAAAATATTTTGATCATCCTTAATAAAAATTCTGTACCCATTAAACAATAACTGCCCTTTCCTCCCTCTTCAGTCCCTAGTAAACCATATTCTACTTTCTGTCTCTATGAATTTGCCTATCCTAAGTGGCTTATATAAGTGGAATCTCTTTGTCCTTTTGTCCTTTTGTGTCTGGCTTATTTGACTCAGCATATAGTTTTCAAGGTTCATCCATGTTATACCATATATCAAAATTTTATTCATTTTTTATAGCAGAGTAATACTCCATTGCATGCATATACCACATTTTTTTTATCCATTCATCTGTTAATGGACACTTGGGTTGTTTCCGCTTTTTGGCTATGTGAATAGTGCTGCAGTAAATATTCCTGTGTAAGTATCTGTTTTTGACTTCCTGCTGTCAGTTCTTTTGGACATATACCTAGAAGTGGAATTGCTGGGTCATATAGCAATTCTGTTTAGCCTTTGAGAAAACCGTGAACGTTTCCCATAGCAGTTGCACCATTTTCCATTCCCACCAGCAATTCACAAGGGTCCCCATTTCTCCCTGTCTTGCCAACACTTGTTATCTTGTGTGTGTGTGTGTGTGTTTTAATAGCCATCCTAGTATAGTAGCTGTGAAGTTATCTCGTTGTGGTTTTGCATTTCTCTAATGACTAATGATGTTGAGTGTCTTTTCATGTGCTTATTGGCCATCTGTAGATCTTCTTTGGAGAAATGTCTATTTGAGTCTTTGCCCCTTTTTAAGGTTGTGTTGTTGTTGTTGTTGTTGTGATTTAGGAGTGCTTTATGTATCCTGGATATTAATCCTTTATTAGATATATGATTTGCAAATATTTTCTCCCATTCTATAGGTTGTTTGCTTGCTTTTCTGATAGTATCCCTTAATGAACAAAAGTTCTTCATTTCGATGAAGTCCAGTTTATCTATGTTTTCTTTTACTGCCTCTGCTTTTAGTGTCATACCCATGAAATTGGTGCCAAATCCAATGTCATGCAGATTTTCTCCGATTTCTTTTTCTGAGAGTTTTATAGTTTTAGCTCTTAAATATAGGCTTTGATCCATTTTGAGTTAATTTTTATACAGTGTGTTAGGTAAGGGTACAACTTCATTCTTTTGCATATAAATATCCAGTTTTCCCATCACTATTTTTTTTAAAGATTTTTATTTATTTATTTGACAGAGAGAGAGAGAGATTACAAGTAGGCAGAGAGGCAGGCAGAGAGAGAGGAGGAAGCAGGCTCCCTGCTGAGCAGAGAGCCCGATGCGGGCCTCGCGATCCCAGGATGCTGAGATCATGACCTGAGCCGAAAGCAGAGGCTTTAACCCACTGAGCCACCCAGGCACCCTCCCATCACTATTTGTTGAAAAAACTGTCCTTTCCCTATTGAATAGTTTTGGCACTGTTGTAGAAAATCAATTGACTGTATATGTGAGGGTTGATTTTTAGGCTCCCTATTCTATTCTATTGATTGTCTTTATGTCAATACCATACTGTTTTAATTACTGAAGCTGAGTAGTAAGTTTCAAAGTTGGGAAGTGTAAGTCTCCCAATTTTATTAGTCCTTTTCAAGATTGTTTTGGCTATTCAGAGGCCCTTACAATTCTGTATGTACTTGAAGATCAGTTTTTCCATTTCTGTGAAAGAGGCTATTGGAATTTTGATAAGGAGTGCGTTGAATTTGTAGATCGCTTTGGTAGTACTGACATCTTCCTATCCCTGAACACAAAATGTCTTTCCATTTAATTTAGGTCTTCTTTAATTTCTTCAAGCAATGTTGTGTAGTTTTTAGTACACAAGTCTTTTACCTCCTTGGTTAGATTTATTTCTATGTATTTAATTCTTTTAGGTGCTCTATAAATGGAATTGCCATCATAATTTCCTTTTCAGGTTGTTCACTGCTCATGTATAGGAACAAAATTGACAATATCTCATTTTTTGGAAAGGAAGAAATAGGGACTTAGGAATAAGTTGTTCAAAGGTCCTTGGCTAGTAAGTTCCAACTCAGTTCTCTAACGCCAAATCTATGGTGCTACGTATCCAAGGTGGTAGCTTACCTGGCCCCTTTCCCATATTGTCCTTTCTCTCCTACTTGATGCCCTTTGTTGCAAATTAGGAAACACTAGAAAAAGAAGAAAATGGAGCACTGCAACAATTAGGCTCTAAATTCTGGCCAGCATGACGACTGAACCATAAGGACACAACCAAGTTCTCAAGGACACCCATGATATTCCACAGATACATTCACGTCCATTCTTTTTGAGTGGAGGGCCCAGAGACAAGTACCAAAGAGTCAACATTGAATATGTGACCTCAAAATGCCAAAATGGTTGGGGAAAATGACTCAGAAATCAAGAAACTACTTGTAGCCAATCAAGTACTATAATGCATTTTCAACACGGGAGAGTTTCTCACGTCTCTGACTGAAGGACTGTGTCATGGCACATAGATGGGGTTAATGCTCTTGAGAAACTCGGAGGGGGTGGTTCAGGCTCAGGAGAGGTGCACTCTGCAGCCTGCCACCAGGTTAGAGACCAGGAGTGTGTCACAGAACACTGAAGAGTCTCTAACGGCCATGCCAGTCTTCACGTGCCTGCAGGAGGGGATGGATGAGCTTTGTCCAAAACCCTGAATGCCATTCAGGAACCATGAGATTCTCTTCCAAAGTCACCACTGAATACTTTTCCTCCTCTCCCAAACCTGCTATCTCACAGCATTTCTGAAACTCCACCTCCTGCTGATTCTGCGGAACAGCTCAGGCAGTTTGATTGTGGGACCATGACTTGTTGCAGCTGCCACTGATGGGAACCTGGCCCAGTGGCTGTGGACAGTGCTATGAGAATTTCTCAGTCCGCTCTCCTGCTGCCCCTTGCCTAGGCCAGCAAGATACCCAGCAAGGGATGCTGAAGCCTGGTAAACAGAAGTATACATCTATGTAGACTTCTATTATACATTCATACACACATACAGAGTTGAGAAATCAGAATATCTTCTCCCTCCTGTCGAAGGAAAGAACATTCTGGCCAGGAGATAACGCCTTAGGATCTTCTCAGTTTACCCTCTTCTATCTCCAGTGGAAAGGTGCTATACTGCAGTGAGGTATTCTTCCTCACACCTGCCAAGAAATCCCAGACAAGGAATGATAGAGTCTTCATACCTAATGAATTACTAACATTTTTAGGTGGAGAAGTAAGGAGTTGCCCCGGAACTATGTAAGTTTCTCCTAATATGCAGAATACTGAGAAAATCCCCCAGGGCTTCAAATATGCCTCAGTAACAACCAGATAGAAAAGAAGTGAAGAAAGTTCACAAAGCAAAATATCAGCATTATATTCAGGTAACTTTCTCTGTGGCTCAGACTTTGGACATGTTATAACAGCATTTCATGTATATCACAGAAAAAAATTAATAAAGTAGGTCAAAATGCTTTAAATTACTTTTCCAGCGGGAATATGAAGCTCTAATGACACAGTCTCTTCCCACTTCTTCCATAAATCACAGTGACTTCCTTCAAAATGGTCCCTTGCCTCCAGTCTTGCCCTTCAGACTATCCTCACATTGCCTCATTAATGCTCTTAAGCATATCAACCCTTTGATTAAGAATCTGTGCTGTTTCCTTGTTGCCAATAGAATTAAATCTTAATTCCTCTTTACGCCATTTGAGGTTTCTTACCAATCATTCTTCCTCCTTAGCCTTTACTGTGTCCTGATTGCCAGGCCAGTCATGCTCTGGGGTAAAGTCATAGTTTCCTGCACTTGTAATGGCAGCTCTACTCCTCCCTACTTTTTTAACTCCTCCTTCTCACACTTCAGGGCTGGGTTCAAATCCCACCTCCTCCACTTCTACCCACACCAATCTCTCCCTGCTAGAAATTCCTATTGCACACTCACCGTGCACCTCATTTTGGCAGCTTATTTATTGAGTGATTAATATGCATGTCTGACTGCACTAGATGCTTTGTGACTACAGAGAATAGAGTAAGGTCCTTCCCTGGTGGAGAAGACTTAGCCACTTTATCATGATATATTACTGTCTCCTGAAGGCAAGGCTATCTCCACAGTCAAATGCAAGTTCTCAAGTTCTGCAAGGATATCATGCTTATTATGGTGCTATGGACATGCCAGGATTTCAGAAAGACTTACTAAATTGAATTAAACCCTCTCTCTGTGTCCCTGTCTCTGGGGCTTAAATACTAATTGAGGATGGTAGCTAGAGTGCAATAGCTAATTTGCTCTTAACATGGCCAAACCTGGGCGGCTGGGGGGCTCGGTCGGTGAAGTGGCTGCCTTCCGCTCCGGTCATGATCCCAGCATCCTGGGATCGGTCCCGCGTTGGGCTCCCTGCTCAGTGGAGAGCCTGCTTCTCCCTCTCCCTCTGCCTGCCGCTCTGCCTACTTGTGCTCTCTCTCTTTCTCTGTCAAATAAGTAAATAAAATCTTTTAAAGAAAATGGCCAAACCTAACAAAACTCGTCTAGTTCAGCTGTGCTGAAGGGGTAAGGGTAGGGGCGAGAAAGGAAAAACCATCCTAGCGTGTTGCAACATGGAAAAGTTGCTCAATATAAGTCTACTCTCCTGGAGGGACCCCTGGCTGTAGGTGTAAACTGTTGCAGGGTGAAATCAAGTGTGTTGACTCCAAGCCCCACAAGTAAAGGAGTGAGCGAAGGCCAAATGAGTAGTAGAATAGGGAAGGAGAGCAGCAGGAACTTTCCCAGCCAGCATAGGGGCAGCAAGGGCCATAAAAAATGGAATGACTTCCTTTGAACGTAACCGAAGACACGCCAGGGTCAGTCGTTGGAAACCACGGTTCACACTGCACACATCTGTAGCAATAAAGGCTGGTGTTGGTACGTTTGGTTTCCAGACACTTGCTCTCACAGGTAGCAGCAGCCCGGCAGCTGCCCCGAGTGACTCTGAGTTCATCTCTCACACCGGTCCTGAGTTCGAAGGATTGAGACAAGCGAGTCCACCAAACTCTGGTTCTCCTCCATGGGGCCCCGGGACAAGTCGAAAGATCTAACCCTAAACAGGAAAAGCTGGCGGGTTGGGGGATCGGGCAAGAATGTAGTAGAGGCTTCTGCCGACTTCAGGCATCCCCCGTCTCCCCCATCGTCAACCAGAAGTGTCTATTCCCATCGACGACCAAGACGAACGATCCTCAGGCCGATCAAGGTGCCCGCGGAGTCTGGTTGCAGCTCCAGGCCACGATTGCCTCCCATCTCTTGCCCTAGGGCGGCGAACGGGGTCACCAGAGCTCCCCGGCCCGGGCCCCTCTGGGCGCCCGGGACAGTGAAGCTCGCGCTCCTCCTCTCTCGCATCCCCTCCCCTCCTCTTCCCTCCCTCTGCCAGTCCCTCCCCGAGCCGTGGCGGAGGTGGGGCCGGGCTTGGCTCAGCGAGGCCCGTGCATTCCAGAGAGCCGAGCGAGCTAGAGCAACAAAGGAGCCGGGGAGTCGGTGGGAGAAGTCGGGGGGCTGCGGCGCGCTCGGGCGAAGGTGGCGGCTGGGCCGCGCGGGCTGGCGCAGAGGGGAAGCCCGGGAGCTAGTCCCCCACCGCCGGCCCGCGCCTGGCCTCCATCGCAGGGCCGGGAGGTCGTTTTAATGGTGGAAGAGGGAATGGGGCTGGAGATTGGGGGCCCAGGGGGCTCCCGGGGCTGAAGGCAGTTTGGAGTGCCCGGAGAAAGAGCAGAGAGTTGTGCATCCCGGCCGGGGCCTCAGCCGCCCAACATGGGCCCCCGGGTCCAAAGTTTGCGAAGTTGGGCGCCGAGGGCCCGCGGCGCGCGGCGCGTCCGAGGGGGCCCGGCACCGGACTTGCGGGGCGCCCAGGTCGCCTGAGCCACATCCGCGGCCCCAGGGGTTGCGTGTGTGGCCGGGGGGCTCTGGGGAGCGGGCGGGGGCGCCGGGGCTTCTGCTGAGTTGGCGGGTTTGGCCATGGCCGCTGCCCGCCTCGCATCTCGGGGGCCGGAGATCCTGCTCCCGGGGCTGCTGCTGCTGCTGCTGGGGGGCCCGGGCCGGGGGGCGGCCTTGAGCGGGAACGCAACTGGGCCTGGGCCGCGGAGCGCGGGCGGGAGCGCGAGGAGGAGCGCGGCCGTGACCGGCCCTCCGCCGCTGCTGAGCCACTGCGGCCGCGCAGCCCCCTGCGAGCCGCTGCGCTACAACGTGTGCCTGGGCTCGGCGCTGCCCTACGGGGCCACCTCCACGCTGCTGGCCGGGGACTCGGACTCCCAGGAAGAAGCGCACGGCAAGCTCGTGCTCTGGTCCGGTAAGCGCGCGGGAGCCGGAGCCGGGGCTGCTGCGGTGGGATGCGGGACTCTTGCAAAGAATAGGCTCGGGCCTGAGCCTTGGCGAGGGCGGGAGCTGCGCCCGGCAGAGTTGGAGGAGCACAGTCTGAAACTTTGGGTGACGGCCGTAAGCCGGATGGGACCCTCGGTGAGGAGGAGGGAGGGCGAGGCAGTGGAGGGAGCCGGTCACAAAAGGCCCGAGCAGGGTGGGTGTGCAAAGGATGCGGGGGTGGGGGGGAGAGGTGAGGGGACGAGGGGCCCATGAGGAGGGGGCTCAGAGCCGCGGGAAAGGACGTTTTTAAAGAAATGGAGCTGCTCCACCTAAGTGCTGCTCTGGAAGCGGGGTCCTTGGGGATTCAAGGCGGTGTTTAGATCTCGGAAAAGAAAACGACCGGGAAGTCGAGTTGAAGAGGAAAGAAGGAAAGATGGGGTAGAAGATTTAGGCATTGAGAGACAGGGTTGGGGGAAAGAACTGAGTGAACTTTGTGACGGAATCGAAACCCCCTGGTGTTGAGTAATTAAGAGTTAACCAGAAATTTCCAGAAATCTCGTTTGGGGAGACAGGAAGTCCAGAGAACTGTGATCTTGTCTTGCTTTTACAGGATATTTCACTGTTTCCTCATCTGAAAAATGGGGACTCTGATCTTTTTCTGAGGTTGTGAAGGAATGAGACTATTCTAAGGATAATATTTATGTATTCTTTGGAAGTTTGGACCCTCAGGCGGGTCAGGGCTGCGGAGGGACACTTAAGTCTGGGATGTTGAGAGCCTGTGGAAACTTTCATAGTGGTCTGAAATCCCAGAGTGCTCACCTCAGGGTAGGATTATGGCCAACCCGCAAAACTGCAGAGTGAACTCAAACAAATCCTTCCTTGGCAGTGTGGAGTGGATTCTCTCCCCACTTTTCACTCTCTGGGTTGGGGGCCTGAAGGGGCCTGAGGAAGAGAACTGGTCTTGTCATCCCTTGCTTCTAGTCAGTGTGATTCCAAAACTGTCCTTGAAATAGAAAACCAAAAGTCAGGAGCCAACTTGGCGATCTCCTTCTTTGGACAGGCCTTGGGTGACCTACATCTCGGTTCTGCCCTGGGGGCTGGTGATGATCCTGAAGGAGGGAGCGTATGTAAGCTGCCTGTCATTGTCAACTTGGCCACTAGAGTTCTCACAGTCATAGCTGAATGTTGGACAAAGCCATGTCATTCCTGGCCTGGTATCATTCTCTGGCAGCTGCCGGACGAGGAACCTGGAAGATGGTACCCACAGTGGAGCTACATCCTTACTGGGTATCTGGTTTTAAAGTCAGCATGTAGGGAGAAGCCATGTGTAATCAATGGTAGCTTTGAAAAATCCATAAATTATCATAACATAAGGTCTATGTAGGTTTGCCTCTACACTCTTTTTATGGTAATATGTTTGTAGAAATGTGTAACTTAAGTCTAGTCTATAAGAAGGGGCATACCTAGAAAATACAATTTTAGTCTTTAAAGTTACATAAATGCAAAAGAGCAGAAGACTGAAGGAATAAAAAAGGAACACAAAAGAAAGGTAGAAGCAGGCTTCTTTGAGCTCTATCTGAAAGAAGGCTTGCCTTTACGAGCCAGCTGTATGGAAAATCAGGCCTCTCAGCACTAGGGGCTCACCCAGTTCTGAGTTGCTCACACTGAGAGGATATTCACACCCTGCTCCCCCCCCCCACCTCTCTCTCCTTATTTATTTTGCAGGGGCCCATGCTTGAATTCTCCTAAGTTAAATGCATGCGTGATGCCGCCCTTCTGTAGTTACCATCAAATCTTGGAGGAAGGGTCTGGACCTCTTTCCAGTCCATACTTTTGAGAGCAGCTGCTGAACAGGCAGAAGTGGGTTTGGCAGGAAAGTTCAGAAGTTAGAACCATATCCTGGCTGTGTGGTTTCGATCCTTACTAACTGGGCCTCTGGTGGGGCCGGGTCTGCTTTGGGTCTTTCTGTTAAGTGTTCTGGGCAGTGGGCTCAGAAGCACATGGTGGTGCAAGCTGGGTCAGTGGTAGGTAGAATTAATCAGAGCCAAGTGTAAGAATCACAGACAGGCCTTTGGCCAGGAACCTCTGGCGAGTGATTTGTCCTCTTCTGTGTGAGTGGTCTTGATTTGACTGTCTAGATGGTCAGTGTCACCTGGCTCGTGGAGGTGTTTTTGTGGGTGAAGGATGAAGGTGATCTAGGTTGTCTTCATCTGTAAACTTTTGAAGGTAGATCCTTGTTCTTCACTTTTTTTCTTTTTTCTTTTTTCTTTTTTTTTAAGCCTCAGAGTTCAGAGTACACAGCCATCCACTCATTCATTAAATGAGGCATTGGGTGCTTGCTGCATGTCAGCCTGGATCAGGTTCTGGGGCATATAAAGATGAGGAGTACAGACATGATCCCCACCATCAAGGAGAAAACAAACAGCTTTAGCAGTTCCTATGAGAGGTATTGTGACAGGGGAGGGTGTTGAAGGAACACAGTGGACTTTGGGGAGCAAGGGAAGATCCCCAGAGGAAGTGACCTTAAGCCTATGACCTGAAAAATAGGTAGGAATTATCTGAGCCAAGGAAAGGTTGGATGGGAAGGAATAGGAAGAGGAGACAGCGTGCAAATGTGAGGAGGTGAGAGGGCTTTGTACTTTTAAAAGCGCAATAATTTTAGCAGAGCTAGATCGGAGCATGTGAGGGATAGAATTATAAGAGATAAGACCTAGAGAGTTGGAAAGCAAAGGGATTCATACCCCATATTGAGAAGTTTGGGTGTTATCTAGGAGATAATAATGAACCATTGAAAGCTCTTGAGCAAGGGAGAGATGTAATCATATTTGCATTTTAGAAAGATGTCTTTGAGTATTGTGTGAAGAAGCTGTGGGAGGAGGGAGGGCCTGAAGCCTATTTGCTTGTCTAGGGGGTGGTTGAAGTAGTCCAGGTGAGAATGGATGGTGGTTATGATGGAGGAGTCCATCATCCAGAGATGATGGGTATGGCTGAAGGAAGTGGACAGATCCCAGAATTTCAGAGCTAGAACCAATGGGACTTGCCGATGAGTTGGATGGAAGGCATGAGTGAGCAAGAGGATCTAGGTTTCACGCTTGCAGGGAAGGGGGTATCATTCCCTTTCACTAAGCTGGGAATGCTGGAGGAGGAGGAGGTTTAGAAGAAAGCATGGCTTCATTTGGGCCATGTGAATTAAAGGTGCTCAATGGACATCTCTGTGGAGATTACTGGCAGATATGGAATAGGAGTTGCTGAAGAGAACAACCACTGTGTGCTTCCTCAGCCTAGAGCCTTTGGAAGGACGCCATTGAGCGAGGAAGTTTATAGCTCAGGCTGGACTACTTTCTAGATCTGTACAGAACTCAGGTCCCTCCTATAACATTCAACCCTCTGGACTTGGGCTTGTTCAGGCACTCAGCATCTTTCCCCATTATAGCTTGAAATGTCTCTTCATAGGCATTCCAAGCTGACCAGACAAACATAATACACAGGCCACAGTCCACCTTGGGCCAAATCTGGTTTGGTAAGTGGGGCAAGGAAGCAGAGACCTGCGGCTGGTGAGGGAAATAGGTCCCTGACAGCCAGCACGTAGCCTCTTTGACCACTGCTGTGCTGTGTGTGCAGAGTGATGTGTGGCCTTGCTGCCCAGCTGGGGGCAGCCAGCAGAAGAGAGCCAGAGAAACTGGGAGGAATTTCTCTTTTCCTCTCAGACATCTGGTTGAGGTGGTGAGAGGAGGGATGTTGTTGGTGATGGTGGGTTGTTTGCAGGGGCAGAGCAGAAAGAATTTCCCTAGAGCTATTCCCAAACCTAGCTGACAAGGAAAATCAGTTAAGATATGTATATATATATACACATACACGNTATTCCCAAACCTAGCTGACAAGGAAAATCAGTTAAGATATGTATATATATATACACATACACGTATATATATACATATATATGTGTGTGTATATATATATGTATATATATATGTATTTGGAAAGTATGAAAATACAGAAAAGTGTCTACTGTCCCAAGTTTTCATTTTTGCTTTAGATTTTTCACTCTTTAGTTTGTTTTTAAAGATTTTATTTTATTATTTTTTTAAAGATTTTTTTAAAAGATTTTATTTATTTATTTATTTGACAGAGAGAGAGAGATTACAAGTAGGCAAGAGAGGCAGGCAGAGAGAGAGGAGGAAGCAGGCTCCCTGCTGAGCAGAGAGCCTGATGTGGGCCTCGATCCCAGGACCCTGAGATCATGACCTGAGCCGAAGGCAGAGGCTTTAACCCACTGAGCCACCACGCACCCCTAATTATCATATCTTTATAGCAACATCTTTACCTTCTTTGGGCTATGAACCTCTTTGGCAGTCTGGTACAACCTATGGGCCCCTTCTCAGTATAATATTTTTAAATTTAGAAGGTAAAACACATAGGATTAAAAAGGAGCATATAAGATTACAAAGGAAATGAATTATATTGAAATATAATTATCAACTATATTAAAACAATTTTGTGATCTAACATATATGTGCTTATTTATTAACACACTACAATGTACTGTGTGTTTAATATAATCATCATAATGTCAAGGTGGAGATGAACAGTAACAATATTTTGAGGTGTCTGTAACAAAAATGTCTGATTTCCATTTGTGACAAAAACACAAGTAGTAAAAAAAAAAAAAACCACAAGTAGTGATTACTATAGTATGTGGCTTCCATCCATAACTGAAGTAAAGGCTAAATTTCTGTTATTGTAACTTTTTTTCCATCCAAGTTCACGGGCCTCTAAGTTCTCTATAAGAATCCTTTCTGATTTCCAAACCAAGAATCTCCACTGTTCTTCTTCTTTTTTTTAAGACTTATTTATTTATTTATTTATTTATTTAAATATTTTATTTATTTATTTGACAGAGAGAGACACAGCGAGAGAGGGAACACAAGCAGGGGGAGAGGGAGAGGGAGTAGTAGGCTTCCCGCCGAGCAGGGAACCCAATGCAGAGCTTGATCCCAGGACTCTGGGATCAGGACCTGAACTGAAGGCAGACGCTTAACAACTGAGTCACCCAGGCGCCCCAAGACTTATTTATTATTTGAGAGAGAGCACGACTGGGAGGGACAGAGGGCGAGGGAGAGAGAGAGTCTCAAGCAGACTCTGTGCTGAGTGCAGAGCTCGTCGCAGGGCTCAATCTCACAACCACGAGATCACGACTTAAGCCAAACCAAGATTTGGACTCTTAACCAACTATGCCACCTAGGTCCCCTGCCACTGTTCTTATAATACTTATAGTATTTATAGTACAGCAGTATTTGTACAGTCTGGGCTATTCTTGACCCTTTGTGTTTTAATGTAAAAATCTTGGTGGTGGTTTTGATGGGGATTATGTTGAACATGCAGACTTATTTGAAGGAAAAAAAAGACATCTTTACAATATTGAGTCTTCCAATCTCATTATATATTTCTGTCTATTTCGATCTTTCATTTTCTCAAATTCTTTGTTTTTGTGCAGCATTTCAATGTTGTTTGTTAGATATAGTCCTAGGTACTTGATTTTTAAAATACTATTATAAATAATCCCTTTAACATTTTATTTTCTCTCTTTTGCTGGCATTTAGAAATACAATTGATTTTGAATCCAGTAAACTAGCTAAATTTATTCTACACACATAGCCATCTCATTTGTGAATGAGTTTTGTGTCTGCCTTTTCAAGATGTATATCTTTTAATCTTTATTGTCTTAATATGCTACTTAAGACATCCAGTACATTGTTAAACACAAGTGGTAAAAGTAGCAACATCCATTATCTCTGACTGAGTTTCTGTATTCTAAAGTTTTTCCATCCTTCACTATTACGTATGATGTTTGGCGTAGGTTCCTGTAGTTACATTTTATCAGATTAGGAAAGTGTTCTTTTATTCCTAATTTGCCTATTCTTCTTTCTATCATGGGTGCATGTTGGACTCTATCTGACTACTACATCCACTGATATGATCATGTGATTTTTTTCTTCTTTAATCTGTTAATGTGGCAAATTGCATTGATTGAATTTCCTGATGTTAAGCCAATCTCAGAACAGTGGTTTTCAACTTGACTGATCATCAGAACCACACAAAAAGTTATTTTTAAAGTTTCAACTGTGGCAGGGCCTCTGGGTGGCTCAGTTGGCTAGGCATCTGCCTTTGGCTCAGGTCACGTTCTCAGGGTACTGGGATGAAGCCTAGCATTGGGCTCCCTGCCCAGTGGGGAGTCTGCTTCTCCCTCTTCTCTGCTCTCCCCCCATGCATGCTCTCTAACTCCCTCTCAAATAAATAAATAAAATCTTTTTTAAAAAGTTTAAATCGTGGCAAATATTTAAGAAGTCTACGAATATAGAAAAATGCCAAGACTAATAGAACACCTGTGTCTTTATTTTTTCTTTTTGTTTCATATTTTAATAAAATCGAAGAAATAAAACAATAAAAACAATACAGATAGAGTTGAAGTCCCCTTTTTTCCTGTCTACAATTTTGTTCCCTTCTCTAGGGAGATTCCCCCATCTCAGTAATTTGCATATTTGTTTTCTTTTGTTGGTTTTTTAAAGATTTTATTTATTTGACAGAGGGAGAGAGAGTGAAAGAGGGAACACCAGCAGGGGGAATGGGAGAGGGAAAAGCAGGCTTTCCCACAGAGGAACCCAATGCAGGGCTCGATCCCAGGACCCTGGGACCATGACCTGAGCCAAAGGCAGACGCCTAACGACTGAGCCCCCCAGGTGCCCCTGCATATTTGCTTTTTTTAAGCCTAATTTCTTCTAAAAGTTGGTAGTAAGCACACATACTACAAAATTCAAAAGTAACAAAAGTTAAGTCCCTCCACTTCTGCTTCAGCTACCGACTTCCCCCTCCTAGAGGCAATCACCAGTACTGGTTTTTGTGTGTCCTTTTAGAGATAGCCAACATATGTATAAATGTAGATATGTATAAATGCAGGTCCCTCCTAAAACCAGTAGTAGCCTACTCTTCAGGCTGTTCTCACTCAACTGCATCCATTTAATTAGATGCATCGGAGATAGTTTGATTTCAATGCAAAGAGTTTAACCTTGTGTATTGTCCTATTATATATTGATACATGATATCAATATTTATGTAGCTGGTCTCCTATTGATGGCTATGCATTCATGCCGTTTCTACTCTTTTGCTGTTACAAACAATGCTGCAATGAAGAATCTTGTGTATTATCTTTGTGAACATGTGAAGTGGGATCACGAGTATAAAATTTTGATAGATAATGCCAATAGTCTCCACAATAGTGTTTACAGATTCCTGTTCTTGCTAAAAATATACATAAGTGCCAGTTTCACCCACATTCTTGTCAATACAACATTTTCAAATGTTTTGATCTTTATCACTCTATAAGTTAAAAAATTATATCTCACTGTAGTTTTATTTCACATTTAGTTTATTAAGAGTGAGAGTGGGGCGCCTGGGTGGCTCAGTCGGTTGGGCATCTGCCTTCCGTTTGGGTCATGATCCCAGGGCCCTGGGATGGAGCCCCGAATCAGGCTCCCTGCTGAATGGGCATTCTGCCTTCTTTCTCTCCACTGCTTGTGCTCTCTCTCTCTCTCACATTCTCGCTCTCAAATAAATAACTGAAATCTTTAAAAAAATGAGATTGAATGTCTCTTTATGTATTTAAAGGCCATTTGTATTTGATTTTTGTCTTTGCCCATTTTTCTGTAGGATTATGAATTTCTTACTGGTGTGGAAGAGCTTCGTGCACATAAGGAAATTAGCTCCTTACCTGTGATAGGGATCCGAAATACATTTTCTCAATGTGTTGCTTTTCTTGTGATTTTGTTTTTTACTCTACTGAATTTATCTATTCTTCTGAAGTCTTTTAAAATCTTTTATTTTATAGCTTCTCAGTTTTGTGTCATACTTCAAAAAGCCTTCTCTACTTCAAGATTTTAAAAACCATTTCCCATCTTTTCCTCTGGTACTTTAATTTTTAAAACTCATGTAGTCATTTTGATTCATCTGGAATTTATTTTTATGTAAGAAATGGGGTAAGGATCCAAATTATTTTTTCCCTAGATCTTTTAAGATTTCTTTAATAATCTATCTTTTCCTCAAGGAGTTTAAGGTACGAAACAATATTTAAAATGAGGGAAAAAAAGAAAAACAACAAAATTCCACATTTTTAGAAATTGATTATTGCAAATATCACAAAATGCCGAAAAATAACACAATGTTATTAATTAATCCACTGCTTGCTGCTTCTCAAGAATACATTTTACTCCTGTGAGCTCCCCTCATTTTAAATATATTGATCAGTAAACATGCAATAACATTCACTTTTTCTTTGTTGTATAGTTCTATGAATTTAGACAAACACATAGTTTTGTAACCAGCTACTACACTTAAGGTAGTGACAATCCCATCAGATCCAAATATTCCCTCGTGCTGCCCCTCTGTAGGCAAATTCTCCTCCTACCCAACCCCTGACAACCACTGCTGTGTTCTCTATCCATAACCCACTTGGTCAGAATTTCTGAGAGTGGGTTTCTCCATCTAGAATGATAAGGGTCCCCAGTGATTTTTATTTGAGTCTGGTCTGGGAATAATTAACCAAGGACATTGCTTCTTCTTCCTTTTTTTAGAAGTCTTTTTTTTTTTAAGATTTTATCTATTTATTTGTCAGAGAGAGAGAGAGAGAGAGCACAAGCAGGGGAAGCAGCAGGCAGAGGGAAAAACAGGCTCTCCCCTGAGCAAGGAGCCCGATGCAGGACTCAATCCCACGATTCTGGGATCGTGACCTGAGGTGAAGGCAGACGCCTAACCGAATGACCCACCCAGGCATCCCAGGACATTGCTTCTTGACAGGAGCTTGCTCTGTGCCCCGGGAATAGGCTTGGGGGTGGTGGGAGCTGTGAGTGGTCAGAGAGCTCCAATGAGTAATAACAGCTAATATTTCCTGAGTGCCTACTGTCTGATGGGTACCATGCTAAACACATTCAATACATTATCTAACTCTTAACATTTCCTCGAGGTAACTCTATTGTCCCCATTTCACAGATGAGGAAACTGAGGCTAGAGATAAAGTAATTTGCCCAAGATCACACAGCCGGGAAGTGGTAGAGCCATGGCTTGGACCCAGGGAGGTTCATTGGAGTTTCCATGCCCCATATCCCTCTACTTCCCTCCCAAAAAGAGCAGGTACCTACCCCCATTTCCCCCAGCCTGGCAGTGTGGCAGTCACCCAGTCTGGCCTCACGTCCTTAGGAGCTTCTCCTAACACAGCTTCTTGTGTGGGCAACAGGTGTTCCTAAAGCAGGGATGACTTGGAAGGGGCAATGGGGACAGAATGCTGAGTGGGCCCAGGCACTGGAAAGCAGGGTAGAGGCCTGGGTTGGGCCAGGGGTGCTGGGAGACCTCCACCTGTTTCTGTCTTGCTGACGACACGTTTCCTCCCTCTGCACTGGACAGAGCCTCCTCTGTTTCTCTCCATCTGATTTCCTGTTTTCTCCTCTGGCTTTGGAGTACCTGGCTCCCCCCGACTACCTCTTCTTAAGCTCCCACCTGTTCTCTGTTTCACCTCAGCTCGGTAAGAGGAACCAGGGTCCTGGGATCTGGGCGAGGGGCCACATCTGGTTCTGGTGCATAAGCCCCATGAGGGGTGGGTCCTACCACCTCCCTTTCCCCTTGTAGAAGGTTTTAAGAATGGCCCTGATTGGGGTTCTAGCAGGGCGTTTGGAAATGGAGGCTGCTTTTTAAAAAAAACTTAAATTGAATTACCATACACATTCAGAAAAGTGCATGGATCACAGGCTAGCTTTTCACAAGGTGAACACACACATGTAACCACTACCAGATCGAGAAATGGAACATTACCAGTATCCCAGAAGCTCCCCATTAGGCCTTCTTCCAGTCACCAACCCCTGGACTAAGGGCAAGGAGGGGGCACATTTTTGGGTTGTCATCATGACTTAGGGATTCTGCTGGCATTTAGTGGCAAGAGTCTAGGGAGACTAAATGTCCCGCACTCTCCCGGCCAGTCCTGCAGCACCAAGAATCATCCTGCCCAAATGCCCTGTTGAGAAACACCGTGCCTGACAGCTCCTAGCATTGTGGCCCAGAGACTTGCCTTAGGCCCGGGAGCAGCTGTGGCTGGGGGTCAGCGTGCGGAGGGCTTTCACTGCAACGTTTCCACACTGTTGCCTTCCTCCAGGCCTCCGGAACGCCCCCCGCTGCTGGGCAGTGATCCAGCCCCTGCTGTGTGCTGTGTACATGCCCAAATGCGAGAACGACCGGGTGGAGCTGCCCAGCCGCACCCTCTGCCAGGCCACTCGAGGGCCATGTGCCATCGTGGAGCGGGAGCGCGGCTGGCCTGACTTCCTGCGCTGCACCCCTGACCACTTCCCCGAGGGCTGCCCGGTGAGTGCTTCGAGGGGCAAGCCCCAGGCCTAGGGCACAGGAGGCAGGGCCCCCGCAGGTGCCCCCCCCAGCCTTCTTTCCTGCAAGATCCCAAATCTGCAGCCATGGGGTCCAGGAGCCATGCACCCAAACTGACGCTCACTGGCTGGGCCCGTCTATTAGGGATTATCTGCTTGTATATAGACAATAACTGTGTTCAACAAATATTTTTGGAAAACCTACCCTACTAGGTGTTGGGGGGTTTTGGGCATCATGGATGACAGGAACTCCTTCTCCAAGAAGTTTATCATGTATTTAGGGAATCAAGGCATGCACACAAAACAACCAGAGATACTAAGACAGGGGCGTGATCTCATTCTGGTGGTAAAGGAGAGCTCATAAGTAATAATAGCTGCAACAGTATTGGTAAAAATACTAGTTATTACTACTCACTACCGGCCAAATACCATATGAGCAGTTTACATCTATTTATTCATTTACCCCTTACCTCACACCATATAGTAGCAACTGCTTTGGTATAGCTGGGGAAACAGGTAACAGGTCAAATAATTTGCCCCAGACTATTGCTATAATTTGTCACTGAGTGGCCGGGCTGGGATTCAGAAGCTGGAAGGCTGCCCCCAACCTGTGCTCTCCGGCATTCCACCATGCTACCCCTAGGCCTCATGTTCAACCAAAGGGCGCCCCGGGGCCCCTTGCTCCCTTTGGCATTGCCTTCTCCCCTTCCCTTGTGCCAGAATGAGGTGCAGAACATCAAGTTCAACAGTTCGGGTCAGTGCGAGGCTCCCTTGGTTCGGACCGACAACCCCAAGAGCTGGTATGAGGACGTGGAGGGCTGCGGGATCCAGTGCCAGAACCCGCTGTTCACTGAGGCCGAGCACCAGGACATGCACAGCTATATCGCGGCCTTCGGGGCAGTCACGGGCCTCTGCACGCTCTTCACCCTGGTCAGCAGGGGGGGCAGGCCTGCAGGGGGGTGGCGGGGGCGGTGGTCAGGGGAAAGGGGGCCTAGAACGCGCGGCCCATAAAGTGGGAAGGAAGTGGATGATCAGTCGGCTGGGCTGGGGCGGCAGAGGGAATTGGGGAGTGGATGAGCCAGTCAGGTCCCGGGGGAAGGGTCTGGATAAGAGGGGCCCGGGGTTCAGACAAGGGTGTGTGTGGCAGCAGAAACACCCTGACCTCATAGAACGGCCCTCACTTCTCTCTTGTAGGCCACATTTGTGGCTGACTGGCGGAATTCGAATCGCTACCCCGCTGTCATTCTCTTCTACGTCAATGCGTGTTTCTTTGTGGGGAGCATTGGCTGGCTGGCCCAGTTCATGGACGGCGCCCGCCGGGAGATCGTCTGCAGGGCAGATGGCACCATGAGGCTTGGGGAGCCCACGTAGGTGTCTTGGGGACCCAGAAGTGAGGGTGAGGGGCAGAAGGCTGAAATGTCTGTTTCCCGCAAAAGGGACAGGTTGGGCTTGAAAGTGAGATTTCACTGTTGGATTCAGCTCTGCCTGGGGTGCCCAAAGATTCCAGTGTTAGGGCTGTGATGGTTCATGTCTGCTCCAAGGGGCATCTTCCACACCCTCCTCGAATCTCCCCTGGGTCCTGTCTCTAAGCCCTGACTCCTAGAGAACCTCCAGACCTGAGAAGCCAAGGGTCGGGGGCACAGGGTGCAGAGAGCTGATGAAGGGAGTACAGAATGACCTCCCCAGGTGACCCCGCATGTGTCCACACAGCTCCAATGAGACCCTGTCCTGCGTCATCATCTTTGTCATCGTGTACTACGCCCTGATGGCTGGTGTCGTCTGGTTTGTGGTCCTCACCTATGCCTGGCACACCTCCTTCAAAGCCCTGGGCACCACCTACCAGCCTCTCTCTGGCAAGACCTCCTACTTCCACCTGCTCACGTGGTCACTCCCCTTTGTCCTCACCGTGGCAATCCTTGCCGTGGCCCAGGTATGATGACTGGTAGGGGGCTGGGGACCTGAGCGGAGTGGGCTTGGGTAAGGGGGCCCGGTGACCTACTCTGTCCCTCCCACCCACCCCTTCCTGCCTCAGGTGGATGGGGACTCTGTGAGCGGCATCTGTTTTGTTGGCTACAAGAACTACCGATACCGGGCCGGCTTCGTCCTGGCCCCGATTGGCCTGGTGCTCATTGTGGGAGGTTACTTCCTCATCCGAGGTGAGTGAGCCCCAAGCCAGTGTCAGCTGGGCAACGAAATGCTCTGAGCACCTCTTCTGTGGAAGTAGGAGCGAGGAGCTGCCGGCCCTGCTGCTTCCGCAGTGGGACCTCCGTCAGCTCACCCAGGGCCTTGGTGCTACGTGGAAGGTGCCCCCTCGAGGCAGACACAGCATCATGGCTCTTGGTGTCTGGCCAGGGAAATGCAGCCCCTTACTCCAGGCCCATGGGCCAGGGCTCACAGCCTGCTGAACAGATCCTGAGCTGCGGTCCAGCCCCTGCCCAGCCCTGGGCCGGCTGCCCTTGTATGGTAAAGAGCCCGCCCTGTCCCCATTCACCAGCTCAGGGCCTTCGGTCGTGTGTGTGCCCCTGAATTTCTATCTGCTCTCCACCTCTTGGAGCCTGCTCTGGCTCTGGCTCAGGAACCCTCCTGGCTCCTCATCCGCTCCCTACCCACAACAGTTTCCACAACACACACAGATTCGCTGTTCCCTCATTTCCCATCTGAAGCCGCCACCTCCACAATAAGCTTCCTTCTCTTCTTTGCTCATTCGTGTTGCGTTTTCTTTGTGAGCTTCAGCTTCCTCCCCCGTGCTGTTAGCCTTCTGTTCTGCCCACCTCTTGTTGGCAGGCTCTGGGCCTCTGATCCATGTTTTCTATCTGCTGTCCTGTACGGTGGCCACCAGCCACAAGTGCTGAAACTCATCCAGCTTGAGCTGTGTCCTCAGTAGGAGATCTGCGCTGTGTTGCAGATACTTAGCATAAAGAAAGCAAACTATCTCATTAATAGTTCGTTCTATGGATTCCATGTTTAGATGTTAATTAAATAAACAATGACATATTGTTTATGAAATGTATGGAAATTAGCTCCACTTGGCATCTGTTTACTTTTTTCACGTGGCTGCTGGAACTTTGGAGATTCTGTATGTGGCTGATGTTCTATTTCTGTTGACTAGCACTGTTCTTGCATCTCTTTCTATGCCTTTTCCATCAACACAGTTTTGACCTGGCTGCCTTGCTTAGGTGTAGCTAGGACCAGGATCAAGACCCCTCCTCTCTCTTCTTGGCTGGCTGTCCTGGGCTCTGCCCCAGTCTTTCCAGTACAAGCGTATCTCCCACCAACTATGCTTCCATTCTCCGGGGTCTCCAGTTCCCCAAGCTTTCAGTCATAGCCGTAATCAGCCTGGGGACTCCCTACCTTACCCATCCCTCCCGGGGGAGTGGCCTCACTCCCACTCAAGTCTGCGGTCTCTCTTCTGTTCAGGAGTCATGACTCTGTTTTCCATCAAGAGCAACCATCCCGGGTTGCTGAGTGAGAAGGCTGCCAGCAAGATCAACGAGACCATGCTGCGGCTGGGTGAGTGGACCCCAAGGCCGGTGGCCTGAGATACTGGCCAGTCCAGAGCTGTATCCTCCTGGGACTGTGGGACCTGCAGGACAGAGTCTGGGAGGATGCAGTGTCAGCGGTGCAGGTTAGCAGCCAGGGGGACAAGACAAGGCTTTGGGGTGCATGCACATGTGTGTGTGGGTGGATGGGGTGATGGTGGTAGCAGTTCAAAAGAAGAGGACCTTCCTGGACGGAAGAATTCAAGTTCATGCCAAGACTGCTTCCTCATGCCCACTGCTCCACAGTTGACTCAAGTGCCCTTCGGGCCTTATTTTGGAGAACACAGCAAACTGAGCCTGGCATGGATTCACTCCAGACTAAGCTATCTTCCAGGCCCGACTGGGGCAAATACCTTGTCCCCACTGCTGCTCCCGAACCTGGGATTGGTAATGCTCTGTCCCACCCTGGCCCTCCACAGGCATTTTTGGCTTCCTGGCTTTTGGCTTTGTGCTCATCACCTTCAGCTGCCATTTCTACGACTTCTTCAACCAGGCTGAGTGGGAGCGCAGCTTCCGGGACTATGTGCTGTGAGTGCAGGGCTGGGGGCTTGAGGGGGGGGCAACCGCCATAGGAACTGGAGCCAGGACTGTGGACCCCACCCTTCTTGCTTCTCAGCAAGGGTCTGCCAGGTTCCTGCCTCCCACGGCAGGTGAAACTGCCCATCTCGCTCTGGGCGCCCAAGATGTCATTTGCTCTGTAATCGGTGAACACGGCAGATGGCATTCCTGCCCTGGCTCAGCTCTGCCCTCCTCTCTGCACCAGCCACGGTCTGGCCAGTAGGTCTGTAACTGGCCACAGTGTGTCTGTGGTGATGACTCTGTGTTGGCCACTCTAATTCTCACACACTCACTCTCACAGAGCTTATTATAAAGCCCTGCACAGAAGTAGTTACCTCTCCACAATAGGTTAACAACCTGTTAATAATTGGCAGCTTTGTCTGTGCTTTTTTGTGTCCCCATGAGATAAATCTGAGACTAAGGCAGCTCACCCATGGAAATACTTGCTGATGGCAGGAACGACAGTTACAGGGCTCATTAAAACGGACACCAGTCCCTGTCCTGGCTGCTGCTGGCTCTTCTGTAAAGGCTCCAGCTTCCAGTATTTAAACCACACTGATGCCTGGTCCTCCCCCAGAGATTTGATTTAATTGTCTGGGGTGTGACCCAGACACTAGTAGTTATTAAAAGTAACTCGAATGTCCCAAGGGACTCTAACAGGCACCCAACGTTGTGAATCATGGCTGTGGGGCTTAGCTCTTTCTCAAGTCTTTGGATTGATTGTGTGGGTACCACTCAGGAAACCCAGAAAGCCTCACTTGTCTGCTGCCCGCTCCCCCTCTCCCTGCCATAGGTGCCAGGCCAATGTGACCATTGGACTGCCCACCAAGAAGCCCATCCCCGACTGTGAAATCAAGAATCGCCCTAGCCTCCTGGTGGAGAAGATCAACCTGTTTGCCATGTTTGGAACCGGCATTGCCATGAGCACCTGGGTCTGGACCAAGGCCACGCTGCTCATCTGGAGGCGCACCTGGTGCAGGTGGGGTCAGCCGCCAGCTGGTTCTGACCTTGCGGCCTTACTCTCTCAGGCTTGGTGTCCCCACCGATAGGTGTTGTGGACTCCCTGGTGTCCCAGCAGTCTGGGGCAGGCCAGTTTTCTAAGGGTCTGCGTGGAGCTGCCTGAAGCTGGCTTCTCTGTGGCTCAGCACTGCCCCCTGGTGACACTTCCTGTCTTGGGAGACTGGATCTCGCGCTGAGCTGGCAGTCGGCATCTTCTAAGAGTGGAATGATCAGAATGGTTTGAGTCCTGGGCATACAGGAACCCTGAATTCTAAGCCCACTTCTTGGCAGAGGTCTCTATTCCTCAGGGTCCTCGAGGCACTTGGGGCCCTCTGGAGGCTGCTTCCCTGGAGGGAATGGCTTCTTTCGGAAGATTTGGTGGGAAGTGGCTACTTCTCCACTTCCTCTCCCCCACCTCTTCTGCTCTCAGGTTGACTGGGCAGAGTGATGATGAGCCCAAACGCATCAAGAAGAGCAAAATGATTGCCAAGGCCTTCTCCAAGCGGCGTGAGCTGCTGCAGAACCCAGGCCAGGAACTCTCCTTCAGCATGCACACTGTCTCTCACGATGGGCCTGTGGGTGAGCTTCGGGCCCCTTTCCTCCAATGGAGCCCCTCAACACCCCTAGTACCTGGGCCCCATCCCCCTACGCTGGTGTGGACACGTGGACTGTCTGGAAGGCTGGGAGGGACAAAGCCCCCGGGCTTCTCCTCACACACTCAATTCTCTCCAGTCCCCCTTCCCTCCCTGGCTACGCTGCCCTCCGTTTCTGCCCCTGGGTCTGCTTGCTGGTACTTTGGTTTCAAAAGGACTCATCTCCCTCTCCCTTCTTCTGTCTTCTCCAGTTGCTCTCCCTGGGCTAGAGTAAGTCAGGGTTCCAGGAACTGGACTTCTGGCCTCCAGTGAGGCCCCAGTCTTCAGACTAGGACTGGGTTGATCATTATGATCACCTGTGTGGGCTTTCTGGGCTTGGTGGATGAGGAGGTAGCTGCTGGGAGAAGGTAAATGTGCTGAGTAAGGGAGGAGCCATCATCCAAGGCAGTCACGATTCCTTAGCCTTTCCTTCCATCCCCACAGCGGGTTTGGCCTTTGACCTCAATGAGCCCTCCGCCGACGTGTCCTCTGCCTGGGCCCAGCATGTCACGAAGATGGTGGCTCGGAGAGGAGCCATACTGCCCCAGGATGTGTCTGTCACCCCTGTGGCAACTCCAGGTATGAGGAGTCAGGCTTCTGTAGGAAGGTGGGGGGCATGGAGGTTGGGGGTTCTTGGGACTGGAGCACCAGCAGCCGCCAGAAGGGAGGAGAAAGGCAGGCCCTGGTGGGTCTAGAGTGTGGGGCTGAGGCACTAGAGACCTATAGCTGTGGGTCTCAGAGCTCAAAAATAGAGGTCTGGGGGCGCCTGGGTGGCTCAGTGGGTTCAAGCCTCTGCTTTCGGCTCAGGTCATGATCTCAGCGTCCTGGGATCGAGGCCCGCATCGGGCTCTCTGCTCGCCAGGGAGCCTGCTTCCTCCTCTCCCTGTCTCTCTGCCCGCCTCTCTGCCTACTTGTAATCTCTCTCTGTGTGTCAAATAAATAAATAAAATCTTAAAAAAAAAAAAGAGAGGTCTGGGGAGAGAACAGGTGATGCGGACGGAGCCGGCATCCCAAGCTCACGTGTTCTCTCCTGCTGTCAGTGCCCCCGGAGGAGAAAGCCAATCTGTGGCTGGTTGAGGCAGAGATCTCCCCAGAGCTGGAGAAGCGCCTGGGCCGGAAGAAGAAGCGGAGGAAGAGGAAGAAGGAGGTGTGCCCACTGGTGCCACCCCCTGAGCTTCACCACCCCGCCCCTGCCCCTGCCACCAGCGCTGTTCCTCGCCTGCCTCAGCTGCCCCGGCAGAAGTGCTTGGTGGCCGCAGGGGCCTGGGGAGCTGGGGAACCCTGCCGACAGAGAGCCTGGACCCTGGTCTCCAACCCTGTCTGCCCAGAGCCCGGTCCCCTGCAGGGTCCATTTCTGCCCAGTGCCCCAGTTCCCACGGCCTGGGCTCAGGGCTGCCGGCAGGGGCTGGGGCCCATTCACTCCCGCACCAACCTGATGGAGGCCGAGCTCATGGATGCAGATTCAGATTTCTGAGCCTGGAGAGCGGGACCTGGGCTAGCAAAGAGGAGCAGAGACCACTCTGAGGTTCTTCATCCTCCCTGAGAGTGCTTCCCCAGAATCTTGTCTTCCGGAGAACCGGAGGGTGCAGTGCCCTCCTGGGAGGGCTCTCTATCTGGCTCATGGCAGCGGGACTGTGGGAAAGGGCCCCAACGTCTCCGGTAGGCCTCATCCAGGGAAGGACCCTGGAGCTCAGTGTCCTTGCTTTTGCCCTCCCAGCTGGAGTCTGGCTGGCAGTAACCATCTGCAGCAGGGTCATGGGATAGGCAGAGCTGGAGGGGGGACAGTAACGGTAGAGGCAGGGGTGACACTACCCAGAGTGGGCTGTGGTTGCCAATGAGGCAGCCAAGCCTGTGCCTGGCAGATGAGGGCTGGCTGCCCTTCTCTGGCCCTCTCAGACCAAATGTGTTTATTGGGTCATTAGCCCTTTGTCTAAGGGGGGACAGGGTTCCGTTCTCCTCCTTCCAGGTGGCTGTGGAGGTGGAAGAGCCCATTCTCCTAGGGGCTGTAACTGCTCTTCACAGGTGTCCAGTTGGCCTGACCCCAGGCCAGTAACCCATCCTGTGTGCTCCTGCAGCCTCCTTCCCCCCTTCCCATTTCAGTTCAGCCAAGCCAACCTCTTCCTGTTTCCCCTTTGTTGATTAGGACCCAGAACTGCTGCATGCTCCGCCCCGACCCCCACCCCTATCCCCTTTGATGCCGGGCTCCATCTCCAGGTGAGAGATTGGTTCAGCTATGGAGCCCAGCACGGCTTAGAAGGAGTGAGTGACAGGGAGCCTCTGGGCCCCTGAGAGACACGTGTTATCTCTTCCTCTCATCCATCCAGTGGGGGATGGGTCCTCTGACTTGAGGGGCTACCCTGGGAGGCTGCTGGAGCTTCAGCCAGGCAGGAAAGCTTCCTTCAACTTCCACAGCTGGTGGGTGAGGAGATTCCCTCCTCTCATAACCCCTAACTCTGTCCCCCAGGCCCCAATGTCAAGAACCAGACAGCAGGAAGCCGTAGGAGCTGGCTGGGTTCCAGGTCGGGGGTTGGGATGGGAAGAAGGAATACAAACAGTAAATAAAAGGTTTTTGTATAAACTCTTGGCGTGCTTCTTTTTCACAGGCCCTGCCTGGTGTTGGGAGGGACACCTGACTGGCTCAGTTGGTAGAGCATGCGAGTTTTCATCTTGGGGTTGAGAGTTTGAGCCCCACATTGGGCGTAGAGATCCCTTAATAAAATAAAGTAAAATAAAATAAAATCCATAGCCCTGGTCTTGACCTGTTTATCTACCAGGTCCTGATGGCATTCGTTTCCCACTTCCTCCTCAGGCTATTCTGAAAGGCCGGCAGCTTGGTGCTCTTGAGGTCATGACTGACAGATGTGAGGCTGATGTCAGCTTAATGTGCCGGCTGTCCTTCCTGGCCTGTCGGCTCCCTATGGACAAAAGCTCTTCTGTGGCCACAGCTGCCTCACTGGGCACTGCCCATAAGGTGATTGAGCAAGAATATGCAGGTGTCTCCACAGTGACGTTCAGAAGCAAGGGCCCCCCTGCTCGTGTCGGTGAGCTTGGCTGCAGTGGCAATCCCGGGCCCCCCACCTGTGGGAGCCTCTTCCTTCTAAAAGGGGTGTGAGTAGAGCCAATGCTTTTTGGTCCACAGCTGGGCAGTCAAAGGAATTCAGACTTCCCTGAGGCAAGCCTGTGAACCCCACTTCCTTCAAAAAGTGTCAGTAGAAGATTGGGAAGTGGGTTGTAAGGACTCAGGATCGTGTGGAAAGGATCCGTGGAGGAAAGGGGGTGATACCCACAGACTGGGAAGGTACTGTGGAGTACTGACCAGGTTTGCTCATGTAATGGGGATGTAAGCATTGTGCCCAGAGCCAGATTTCAGGGGAAGGGAACTAACATACTGATCTGATCCTATTCTAGGTATGTCACACACAAATGATTATAATCACGGCTAACTCTTATTGAATGCTTGCTAGGCTCTTTTCTAAGCACTTCACGTGCATTAATCCACTGAATCTCACTACAGATCCGTGAGGCACGGAGAGGTTTGTTAATTCACCAGAGGCCATGCAGTAAGTGGTTATGCTGGGATTCTCCCAGGGTATCTGGCTCCAGAGTGGGCTCTTGGCCACTGCGTTGACTGCCTCTTGTTTAATTCAGAGGGATCAGAGGATCTAGTTCTTTGAAGAAATAACTTCAGTAAAGCAAAATGACTTATGCACAACCTCACAGTTGATATGTGACAGACCCCGGACCTAGGGTCTTCCTAACCACCAAGTCCAGACTCTCCAGTCTTAGCTCTGACTCTGGATTTTTCCTCCCCTCCACGGTTCCCGGGCTGGGTTCCCTCAGGCCTTCCTGTAACTCCTTGGTGCTTGCTTACCTCACTCATTCTTGCCATTCGTGCCTCTCTCGCAAGGGATAAACAATTTTTTAAACCTTTATCCACCAGAGTATTCAAAACAGTAAAATGTATCAGTAGGGTGTAATGATCTTTTCTGAAATAAGGGAAAATGTTAATAATTTTCTTTCTTTTCACCTCTGTGGACATCCCCTCCATCTCTTTTTAATGGGAATACTTACATAAAGGATGAGGAATGGGACATAGGGGAAGTTGATTTGGGCTTTAAAAGCTCAGAACTCTGGTTCGTAGAGGCTGACGGAAACTCTAACCACGAGAGGGCACTGTGAGCCCACTTTTTGGGAATGCTTGCGTTAGGCGGCAGAGAGAAGTCCAGGACCATGACATTCCAGCAACCAAGAAATCTTGCAGTATTTTTATAAGAGCACCATCTCTCATGACTGAATCACAGTGGTCACTTTTCTACCAGAGCTCCTGAACTGGATCCCTGAAAGAGCTATCTTGGGGTCCAAAAGGAGCTTGGTTGTTGGAGGGGGGCCCTCCCTGTGGCCTGGCTGCTGCCCTGAGAACAGAGGTCTTCAGGCTTGCAGGGCTAGGGCACTTCCTCCCCCATCTGCTCTACCGGGTCCCTTGCCACTCTCAGCTTAGTCGTCCATCTTCCTAGGTTGGAAGATCTGCCTCTGTTGGTCCTGACTTCTTTTAAGCGGTCTGGCCACTGCCCCAACCCTTCCTCTGCCTGTCAGAGTCTCTCTCTCTTTTTTTTTTAACCTAAGAAATTGAAAAGATATAGAAAATCACAAAGAACAGCCTCATAGGGCACCTGGGTGGCTCAGTAGGTTGAGCCTCTGCCTTCAGCTCAGGTCATGATCTCAGGGTCCTGGAATCGAGCCCCCCATGGGGCTCTCTGCTCAGCAGGGAACCTGCTTCGCCCTCTCCCTCTGCCTGCCTCTCTGTCTACGTGTGCTCTCTCTCTCTCTGTCAAATAAATAAATAAAATCTTAAAAAAAAAAAAAAGAACAGCCTAATAAACACCCATATCCCCACTACTCAGAATTAACTTTTTTTCTTATCATTTTACTGTATTTGCTTCCAGCTTTTTTTTTTTTAAGAAATAAAGTGTAACAGATTTAGCTAAAGTCCCCTGTAACCAACATCCTTGGTCCATTTTTCCTCCCAATTTCCCTCTCTGACCCAAAAACAGCTCTTTGAGTTTAGTCCATTCCATTATTACATTTTCAAATATGCATATGCAGCTATGTATCCGTAAACTGTTTATGTATTGCTTTTGCCTGCTTTTAAAATTTTCTTTTCATCTAAGTTGCACATGATATAGTGTGAAAAATCAAATTGTTGTACAGGTCTTGTTTCTTAACACAGCTGTCTTGGGACCTGACTCCTACCAGATATCATTTCCTGTGCTTGGGAGTCAACCAATTTATTTTATTTTATTTTTTATTATTTTTTAAAGATTTTATTTATTTATTTGACACAGAGAGAGAGATCAGATCACAAGTAGGCAGAAAGGCAGGCAGAGAGAGAGGAGGAAGCAGGCTCCCCACTGAGCAGGGAGCCCGATGCGGGCCTCGATTCCTGGACCCTGAGATCATGACCTGAGCCGAAGGCAGAGGCTTTAACCCACTGAGCCACCCAGGCGCCCTCAACCAATTTATTTTAGATGATTTTTATATTTACTACCATGTGTCTGAACAACATGATAATACTACCTCTTGAATATTCATTTGAGGTGTTATCATTTGACTTTTCCATACAGAGGATCAGGATTTAGCTGTCTTTCAATTTTTGCCTACAGGAAAAACAGAGGGGTAGGGGGAGGAGTCAATAGTAACAGCTTCCAAAGCTGGAAAGCAAATGATGAATGGTAATTTAGCAGATTTGAAAAAGCAAAGTCTTGGGGTCTCTGGGTGGCTCAGTCATTAAGCATCTGCCTTTGGCTCAGGTCATGATCCCAGGGTTCTTGGATCGAGCCCCTCATCAGGCTCCCTGCTCAGCGGGAAGCCTGCTTCTCCCTCACCCACTCCCCCTGCTTGTGTTCCCTCTCTCACTATGTCTCTTTCTGTCAAAAAATAAATAAAATTTTAAAAAAAAGAAGAAGAAGAAAAGAAAGAGCAAAGTGTTAGCCAGCAATAGGGCAAACTTATATTGCAGCACTCCCAGAAGGCTCTGAATTGGAGGCAGCGGGTACTTCAGAAGGTAGAAATGAGAACAGGAGGACTGGTCCCTGATCTCCTATCTGACTCTGAACAGTCAGATGACTGCCCTTCTCACACCTGGCTGACTGTCCTTTCATTCTCTAGGGAAGGCAAACAGAGGGTATTCGAAGGAATTATCTTCTAGCTTCCAGAACTAATTTTAACAAGTTCAACATCTTTCTGACTCTTGAGCTTTTGTAAAATTTTTATTCCTTGACCCACTCCAGATATTTAAAGAATTGCTTCTTTGTCCCCAGAATTTTGAAATTTTACAATGACGTGTATTAATGTAGGTCTATTTTCATCTGTCAGGCTGGGTACTTAATGACCCCTTTCATTGTGGAAATTCTCATCTTTTGGTTTTGGGAAATTTAAAAAATTATTTCTTTGATTCACACCCCCTCCACACACACACACCCCATTTTCTTTGTTACCGCATTTTAGCACTCTTATTATTCAAGTGTTGGACTTCTTGGACTGGTCCTCTAATACATTTTGTTTGTTTGTTTTTGTGTAATCTGTACACTCAATGTGAGGCTCAAACTCAAGACCCCAAGATCAAGAGTCGCACACTCTTCTGACTGAGCCAGCCAGGTGCCTCTTCTTCTTCCTTTTTTTTTTTTTTTTTTTGGTAACTTAAAGAAAAAACTTACTGAAGATCTGAAAAACAATTCCCAAAAGACCAACTTTTCCAGAAAACTGTAGCTACACAATGCATTCCATCTATTATGTTAAAACATGCATTAGACACAAATTTAAAAACCATGAAACAAGCTACCGTTCTCCAACAATCTGAGCAAAGAGAAATTGCATCTTTCCTGGTTTTAATTTCTTTCTCTTTTTATTTATTGAGTTTTTAAAAATGTCTGCTACATGCTTTCATTTGAAAAGTCTCATGTTGTTTTCTGACTGTTCACTTCTTAAAATTCCATGTTCTTTCACATATACAATATCTTGAGTCTCTGAGGATATTAATGATTTTTGGGGGGTTTTTTGGTCTTGATTTCTTCTTGATGCATGGTCTCTGTTTCCTGTAAGTTTTTTATTTTTTTCTCCTCGCTTATGTTGGTCTCTGTCTTTTGTATTAAAGGTTTTCTTCATATATCTGAGGGCTGTCTAACTGCTCATACTTAAGGCTGTGACATTAAATGGTTGTCTGGAAACTCTGTGAACATGGGTGTGGTCATCACCAAGGTGATCTGGCTGGCCAATTTCCTTGGGAGAACTCTCAATGTTGATTATATTCAAGTTTTCGCTCTTGGGTTGGTCAGATACCTCAGAAGTTGTTCCAATTTCCCACATGGAACATACATTCTTGCTTGCCAGGATGTGGCAGCTGAATAAGCCAAGAAGGGAAGAACTGTAATCTAAATATTTCACAGAGTGTCAGCCGTGGCTACTCCAGCCACGAGGGCCAGATGACAGCTCAGTTGGCAGTGAGTGGCCTACAGCATTTGCTTGGAGTTGCGATGAGTTTGTCCCTCAATCCCAAACGTTTCCTGAATGGATTAACAGGAAAGGCAGGGGTGCCTGGGTGGCTCAGTCGGTTAAGTGACTGCCTTCGGTTCAGGTCATGATCTTGGGGTCCTGGGATCAAGTCCCACATTGGGCTCCCGCTTAGCAGGGAGCCTGCTTCTCTCTCTTCCATTCCCCCTGCTTGTGCTCTCTTTCTCTCTCTAATAAATAAATAAAATCTTTAAAAAAAACAACAATGGGAAAGGCAGTATGGTGAAACCTAAGTCAGGAATAGAGTACAAAGGCTACCTGGTATCTATAGATGGCTATCTGAACATGCAGCTTGCAAACATAGAAGAAGTTTTGGTGGAGCATTGGCTGGACATTTGGGTGAAGTTTTAAGATCCTAACCCAGAGGAAGGAGAATGGCATATAGAAACACAAGAACCTCCATGCCCAGTGGGAAGTCATGCACCACATGTACTCAGTGACTGCCTAATCCCATACTTCTTATTGGACAGGTGATCTTGCAGTATAAAGAACTTTGACTTCTGCTCCTGAATCTGCTACTAAATTTGACATGACTCTAAGTAAATCATTTTAACTTCAATTATTAATTTCATTGTTTTTACAATGTGAGGATTAGAGGACCCTTCCAATTATACACAATTCCCTGGGTTTGCTACCTCCATTGTTGAGTGAAAGCAGCAAAGTCTCCTGGTTACTATTTGTAAGAAGGAGAATACACATACATACTCATACATAAATACATAGAATATTTCCAGAAAGATGCAGATGAAACTTAACTGGTTGCCTGCAGGGAGAGGAAATGAAGATGATTTACTTTTCTTTCTTTTCTTTTTTTTTTTTAAAGATTTTATTTATTTATTTGACACACAGAGATCACAAGTAGGCAGAGAGGAAGGCAGAGAGAGAGAGAGGAGGAAGCAGGCTCCCTGCTGAGCAGAGAGCCCCATGCGGGCCTCCATCCCAGGACCCTGAGATCATGACCTGAGCCGAAGGCAGAGGCTTTAACCCACTGAGCCACCCAGGCACCGATGATTTACTTTTCATGAAATACTCGTGTATCTTTTGAACTTTGAAAAACAAACTCACAAATAAATATTTCATAAACTCGTGCTTAAGCATCCTGTATCCAGCATGGTATTTCCATCTTCAGCTGTGCCTGATGTCCCTCAGTAACAAAGATGGCAGAAGCAGCAGGTGTGTAGGATAGAGTTGAGAATGGTTGAGGAGTGTGCCCTTGTGTTTGGTCCTAACCAGTGGAGGGTGCATGGATAAATAAAGGATGAATATCAGTTTCTTTCCAGCATTCCAACTCCTTAGGTTTTGTAACCACATCCCACTGAGGAATTAATTCCTCCCTTCAGTAATCAATTCTAGTGGCAGTCCAGGTAGGCAGCTGCTGTCTATGAGCTCCAACACATGCCAGGTGGTTGTACCTCAGGTCCCTTGTGTATTAGGGGGAAGAAAGAAATCAGTTATAGAGCTGCTAATCTCTGCTCCGACAGCTGGAGGATGAAGCTCTGGGCTGGTTCTTTATAACAGGAAGGAAATTCTGAAAGCCACAGTGTGAAAAGAAACCTTAAGAAGCCCTTGGGTCTGGTGGACTTGTGGGCTTTGTGAAAATGGCAGCGCTCACATGTCTTCCAATGCATAGTGTTAGGCATAAATTTGAAGACCAGGATACAAAAGACTCCATTCAGGGTAAAACAACTCCGCAAATGAACAGATTTCCCAAGACAGCTGTAGCACAGGGAAGAAGGAGATCAAGGCAGATGATTTCTGCCTCTCTTTGCCAGGGAAATTTTAAGTTACTCTAAAGACTAGATGTCCAGAGGTCTTCTGGGATTATCAGGGCTATTGCTTACACTCTGAACAACCATAAACTGTAAGGTCCCCCTTGTCTCAGTTTCCCTGAGAATAGAAAAGAAATAACCTAACCCATAATCTACCACTCAGTCAACTGCATTTTAATATATTTTTTCTTTTTCTCTTTTTAAAGATTTTATTTATTTATTTGAGAGAGGGAGAGTGAGAGCAAGCATGAGGGGAGGGTAGTGGCAGAGGGAGAGGGAGAAGCAGACTCCCGGCCGAGCAGGGAGTGTGACCCCAGGACCCTGGGATCATGACCTAAGCCAAAGAAAGATACTTAACTGAGACTGAGCCATCCAGGTCCCAATGTATTTTTTTCAAATATTATTTACAGAGTAAAATCTTATGGAATGTGAAATTTTGTATCCTGCTTTTTTAGCATATTACTTATCATAAGCATTTATTTCTCTTCATCATTAAAAAAAGTTCTTGGCAAACTTAATTTTATTTTATTTTTTTTTTAAAGATTTTATTTATTTATTTATTTGACACAGAGAGAGATCAGATCACAAGTAGGCAGAGAGGCAGGTAGAGAGAGAGGAGGAAGCAGGCTCCCTGCTGAGCAGAGAGCCCCATGCGGGCCTCCATCCCAGGACCCTGAGATCATGACCTGAGCCGAAGGCAGAGGCTTTAACCCACTGAGCCACCCAGGAGCCCGGCAAACTTAATTTTAAAGGCTGTAACCATCCTCTATTGCTGGACGTTAGTTTCAAAACCTCTTTGTTTCTGAAAATAAAACCGCTATTCGTCTCTGTGCTTACATCTTTTTTTTTTAAGATTTTATTTATTTATTTGACACAGAGATAGAGATCACAAGTAGGCAGAGAGGAAGGCAGAGAGAGAGAGAGGGGGGATTCTGCTGAGCGGAGAGCCCGATGCGGGCCTGGATCCCAGGACCCTGAAATCATGACCTANATCATGACCTGAGCTGAAGGCAGAGGCTTTAACCCACTGAGCCACCCAGGCGCCCTGTGCTTACATCTTTTAAAATAAAAGTTTTATCTTCCAAACCTACTTTGACATCAATAAACAATCTAAAACCGTGAAAAAACCCGTAAAACTACAAAGTAAAAAGTCATCTCAAATCTCATCACTTAACGAAATCACTGTTCATATTGTAGTTAGTATGCCTCTCTGCTTATGTATTTATCCAAATTTTATATTATTTCCCTAGAATTAATAGATCAGAAGATTTGGCCTTAAGGTTACGTGTTATTTCTTAGTTTTTGAAATTTGTACCTAGCGATACCTAACTTCTTTCTTAGGCTGATTTGAAACTCCCAAACTCAAAACGTGCCAGGATAGGTAAGGTCCTATTTTTATTCCTTATACGAACAAAGCCATTAATATTAGGAACGGTGTGCTGGGGTCCCGACTTCACAGAAATGGAAAAATCAAGCCCCTTCAAGCCTTAGGCCGGCACTCTCCCCCACGTGACGCCTCCGCTTTTCCTTTAAATGCCTGGTCACGTGATCGCAGACGCCACACAGACGGAGGAAATTCTTGCTGTCGGGGTAGGGAGTCATTCCTCCCCCACCTTTCCCAACCCTAGGGTTCCTGGCTTTCCTTTCCCGGAAGCCGCAACTCCTGAGGAGACTTTCTTCCTCATCCTCTACGTCGTGTCACCTCATCTCACTCCTTTCCTTTCCGTTAGTCGCGGGTGCTAGAGCTCCATCTCTCTTACAGAATCCCACTAGCCAGAGGCAGGGCGACTGGGACTACGGCTCCCAGGAGACATCGCGGGCCCCGCCCCCGGCGGCTCGCAGTGTAGGTCGGGGACTGAGGTCCCACGGTCTTCTGGCCGCGTGCTGCCCGGAGCAAGCGCACTACAGGTTCCGTGGCGCCTCGCGCGCGAACCGAGCCTGGCCAGGCCGCGGCGGGGCGGGCCGG